>CM066045.1:150082033-150087033 GCA_033557465.1 Ichthyophis bannanicus | reverse complement strand
AGTGCAGAAGGGTGGTCACCATAAGCTATAGTGGGAGAGTGGGCACTTTTGAAAAAAAAAAAAAAAAAGGTACCGCACTCGGTCGTTTGTTTTTGTGTTTTTCTTTCAGCTCCACTGCAAGGATGGAGATCTCCGATTTCCCGACATGGGTAGCAAACCAGTTTGCCCAGCAACAGGAACTGGCAGCGAGGAACCAGGAGAAGGCGGCGTCGATGCTACAGGAGCAACAGCAACCTCTCCTGGACCTCTTGGCGAAGATGATTCAGACCCAGGAGGACATGTTAAAGCAAAGCACCACTACCGGGACTGGTAACACCCAACCTGATTCCAGGGGGGGAAAATACCAATACTGGGACTTTGTCATATGGACGATATGTAAAGGGTGATGATATAGATGATTTCATCGACGCTTTTGAGCGTGTGGCTGTGCTAGCAAAATGGCCTGTGGATCAATGGGCGGTCAGATTTGCCACCACATTATCCGGGGAGCCATTAGCCGCATATAGAGCACTACCTTTAGATCAGATATCTGATTATTTAAAAGTGAAAACTGCTATCCGGAACAGGATGGGCTTAAATCCCTCTGTTTATAGGAGACTATTACGGTCTTGCACAATTAAGGAAGGCGAGACGCCTCAAGCGTTGTATTATAGAATTAAAAGTTTAGTTCACAAATGGTTTAATGCCTGAGGGTAAAAACTATTGATACCATTCTTGACACTATAATTCTAGAAACAGTTTACTGAGGCAGTTCCAAAAGAGTTACAGAGCTGGTTGGTTTTACAGAATTGTAACACTGCTTATGAAGCTGTTGCTTTAGCGGACCGCTTCCTTGAAGCCAACAAGGTAGGCTCCAAGAAGAAGGCCTGTTCAAGAAACACGAATCAGTATTCCCAGAACAGAGAGCCACGTATGTTACCGGAAAAAAACAGCGAAAGGGAAAGTTATCACCGAGAGCAGACTCCCTGTCTAGAAAATGTTTTACCTGTGGGGAGGTGGGACATTTTAGAAAGGACTGCATCGGTAGGGATGCCTTGATAGCTGCCCGAGTTAAGAACACTGGTGAGGGTTTTCTCTTAACCGTCGAGGTAGAAGGGATATCCGCGGAAGCGCTCCTAGACTCAGGGGCAGATCAATCAATGATCTCTAGGTCCCTCTGGGGTAAGATAGAGGCCCAGCGAGAATCCCCATCCGAGTCCCCTGACCACCATGTTAGAATTAGGTGCGTGCACGGTGCTGCATCCACCTACCCAGTGCATGTAGTGCGCATAAAAGGGCTAAGTAGTGGCAAGGCAGTTGCAGTAGCAGTAATGCCCAGGCTTCCCTATGAAATAGTGTTGGGGCGGGACTGGGCACACTTTAGAAAAGGGATAGAGAATAGGCTGCACGAGAAGAAAAACCTAGTCTCTACACAGGGGGAAAAACCCAAGGTTACCCGAGGAGGAGACGCTCCCCGCTTACAATCTCTAACCCCCTCCTGCAGTGTCTAGACCCTTATTTGGCAGACGGGGAAAGCAGGAGACTCTAATAGCTAACCCTGACGCCAGCACCCCAATCAAACAAAAGTTCGTGCTACGCTTTTGTAGGACGACTCCCGGGGCTAAGATACCAAAACGGGCAACGGAACAGGCCGCGGGCCTAGATTTATGCAGTGCGGTTGATGTGATAGTGCCAAAACAGGGGAAGGCCCTAGTAGAAAACGGGATTGAAAATAGAAATACCGCCGGGCTGTTTATGGGCGGGTTGCGCCCAGATCAGGCTTAGCCCTTAAAAACTTTATTGATGTGGGTGCAGGCGTTATTGACCCTGATTATAGGGCGAGTTAAGGTACTTCTGTTTAACTTTTCGCAGGAAAATTTCCTGGTGAATGTAGGCGATAGAATCGCGCAATTAATTTGTGAAAGGGTGGGATTTCCACCCCTCGAAGAGGTGAAAACGTGGCTACCACTGTTAGGGAATCCCAGGGATTCGGGTCCACGGGCATAAAGGAGATAAAAGGTCTTACCGCCTGTGCGTTGAGGGAGAAGAAGAAGAGTTAGGGCCTCAGCTCCCGGTCCATAACCAAGAACAGACCTATAACCTAGGGAGAAACTCTCGTGGCCCCAGCAAAACCAGTTGTCTGCCATGTGGAAAGAGTTTTCGGATGTCCTCACAACATCCCCTGGGGAAACTGATTAATTGCCCACGAGATACTGACCCTACCCGTAGAACTTGTCTGCCAACGCCCCTATAGGCTACAGAAGCGAAACAAAGGGAGGTGGTTTCCCAAATACAGGCGATGCTGAGGTTAGGGGTTATTGAGACCTCAAAGAGTCCCTGGAACAGTCCAATAGTCCTAGTCCGAAACCCGATGGGTCTATGCGTTTTTGTATAGATTTTAGGAAAGTGAACGAAATCTCGCGTTTTGACACCTACCCCATGCCCCGAATTGAAGAGATTTTAGATCACTTGGGACAAGCTGTATATTTGACCACGTTAGACTTAACGAAAGGGTAATGGCAGATTCCCATTACAAAGGAATCGAGCCAGAAGACAGCTTTTAGTTCACCTATCGGGCTCTTCCAGTTTCGGAGGATGCCCTTCGGACTCCATGGGGCCGCTGCCACAGGTCAGCGCTTGGTTGACATGGTACTACACCTCACCATCATTATGCTAGGGCCTACATGGACGACATAGTCATCCACAGTGTGGGCTTGGACGACCATTTAAAACGAGTTGGCGCTGTATTGACAGCATTAAGACAAGCTGGTCTTACGCTGAAACCCCCGCAAAATGTATGTTTGGAGCCTCGGAGGTTAAGTATTTGGGCCACCGGGTGGGTCAGGGCAAGGTTAAAACCCCTCCTTGGATAAAGTAGAGGCCGTAAAAAAATTCCCGACACCAGAGTCCAAGAAGCACTCCGAAGTTTTTTAGGCCTAGTGGGTTACTACAACGGTTTATTCCGCATTTCGCGACGAGGGCTACAGCCCTCACGGAGATGCTAAAACAAAATGCTCCCACAGTGCTGGAATGGAACTCTGAGGCGGAGAGCGCCTTTAGGGAACTAAAAGGGACACTGGGGGCGGCCCCGGGTGTTATGTGGGGTGGATTTTAGCAAAGGCTTTATTATCCAAACTGATGCCTCTGAAACGGGGCTGGGAGCCGTTATGTCCCAAATGTTCGAGGGCTCTGAACATCCCGTTATGTTTTTAAGTCGAGCTCACCCCTCCTGAAAAGAAGTATTCAACCATTGAGCGAGAATGCTTGGCAATACGGTGGGCCGTGAACGCCCTACGGTTTTTTATTTGACAGGGAGGAAGGTTTTATTGGTGACCGCTCACGCCCCACTGAAATGGCTGCACAAAATGAAAGATACTAACGCACGCCTTACGCGCTGGTACATGGCACTACAAAAGAGTTCGATTTTCAGGTTGAACATCGACCAGGGAAGCTCCACACAAATGCAGATGCCTTGTCCCGCCGTATTACCAGCTGTGCGCGAAGTGTCTCGCCAGCCGGCAATAGTCTAATGGGGGGGATATGTGGCAAGGAGAGAGTAGTGCCACCTAGAAAAGCAGGAAAAATTGAAGGTTTTACCTTGGCTGGGGGGATGGGCACATTAGAAAAACACTTGTCAGAGAAAAACCCAGGGTTAGAAGTTCACAGCAGAAAAACCCCAGGGTTGATAGTCAGTGGGCCAAAACTAGTGTTGAGTCATTCCCACGTTACACACCAAATAGGAATCGGAGAAGCAGGTACTCGGAGGAGGAGCCTGGCAAGGGATCCTAATCGGAGGGGCCCTTGTCACGTACGCTGCTTGTAAAAAAGGGCAGACAGAAACGTAAGGGAGAAGGGAGAGAGAGAGGAAGAGCAGAGGAAGAGAATCACCTGTCTTACCAGCACGAGGATTCTGAACCTGACTGGAACCAGGCTCCCAGGCTCTATTGCTGAGAGGAAGGGAACGACCGGAAGCCAAGGGGATTTTTTTTTTCGGCCTTTTTTTGCCCTCCAGGAGGGGAAAGGGAAATACTGCTGCTCTCCCAGAAGAAATACTCCACAGGCCAGGCAGCTGCTGTTGCGAGGGCCCAGAGATACACTGCTAGTGGCAGTGAAACCACAATGCAGGTTAGTGGGCAAGCTAAAACCCTTGTGTATTTGAAAAGAAGCGTACAGAAGCCACAAGAAGGCAGAACCTTTTACCCAGGCAAAACCATTGCTGGAACCTAGTATGCAGCGCCTTTTGCTCTGCTAAGTGGGAAGCTGCCAAAGCAAAGAACTTTTTAATAGAGCCAGAAGGGAGGTCTGAACCCGGTCCTCGTGATTACAGCTCAGAAGAGGGGGTTTTTATGATAGAAGGACCTGTAATGTAAAACTTGTGCAAGTTAAGCCATCAAACCAGGATGGAAAGCCTAGGCCCAAAACTGAAACACAGGGACAGTCTTCAGATGAGGAGGAGATTACCTGTAGAAATTTACATGAAAGGAAAAGGACCTTTTTTGGTTAAACCACGGCTTTTGAAACCCCATGAGCTTTTACTTAAAGGGGAGGAGAAACACTATTAGGTGGCCAAGACTGAAGAAACTGTTTAATGTTATGGAAAACTAATACCATTCCAGTTAGAGGACAGAACCAACTACCTGAGAGTCCTCCAGAGAGCATGGGAAATTGAACTCGTTCAAAGGGGATTCAGATCCCTCGGTCACTGACACTGGGAATGTGATTGTTGCCACGGTATGGTGAAGAACTGTTAAGAGGGGGAAAAGAACTGTTGTAAAGAGCTACGAAGAAAAGCTTGTTTAAAAGACGTTATTTTTGACCTGGCAAAAGTTTGCATATATTTGCTTTGGGAGGGGTATCCATAATTTTGTTTTCCTATGGACCATTGCCTGTTGTGAGTTCTCTGAGAACCCAAATAAAAAATCTGTGATCTTTAACCAACGGCTCAACTACAAATCCTCTAAAACATCAAGGTTAAGCGTGCAGCGCATCCTGCTGGTCAAGCTATTTGCACAGGGGCGGGG
>CM066045.1:150061560-150066560 GCA_033557465.1 Ichthyophis bannanicus | reverse complement strand
CTCGTCTCCTCTCTCTCTGCGTGTGTCTCTCTCTTCCTGGGGTGTGTGCTCTGGCATCCCCCCCCCCCCTCTCTCTATCCGTGCTATCTCCTAATCTCTCTCTCTCCTCTCCTCTCATCCTCAATGTGTGGTGCTCTCCCCAGCACACAGCTCTTCTATATCGCCTATATCGTCTATTGCGGATATAGTATATGATCCTCTCGTCCTTCCTGCGTCTCTCCTCCTCTCCTCAAGCAGTCTCTAAGCGTCTCTCTATACACCCCCCCATCTCTATCTACTCTCTCCTCTCCACCCCACCAGACTCTATCTCTCGCTATTCTCTCTCTCTAGCTCGCTTATCTATCTATCTCTCCTCTCATCGACCCTCTGTCGTGTTCGCTCTCTCTCTCTCTCTATCGCTCTTCAGCGTATCCAACCTCATGTGTGGTCTCTCTCTGCTATCAACTATCGCAATCGCTCACACCCCACCTCTCTCCACTCTCTCGCGCTATCTCTCTCTCTTACACTGTGTGTCTCTCTATAATCCCCCCCCCTCTCTCTTATTCCTCGTCTGTGGTGTCTCGCTCTATCTCTCTACCCCCCCCTACTCTCTATGATCGATATATCTGGTGTATCTCTATCGCTACCCTCGCACATCTCTCTTATCTATCTGTCTACCACCCACACCGCTCTATCTCTCGTATATCTCGCTCTCTCTCCACCCACCCCCACCCCCACATCTCTCTCTAGGTTAACTAATCTCTATAATCTCTCCGCTCTCTCTCTCCCCCCACGCCCCTCGCATATATCTCGCTCTCGATCTGCATCTATCTCGATCATGGTGTCAGTCTCGCATCTCTGTCGGGATGGTGTCTCCCCCCCACCCCCTCATCTCATCTCTCCTCTATCTGTGTGTCTATCTCTCCTCTATGTTGTGTGTGTTCTCGTCTGTGTGTCTCTCTCTCCTCTGTGTGTCTCTCTCTGCTCTCCTGTCTTTGTCTCTCTCTGGTGTGTTGTGTCTCTCTCTGTGTGTCTCTCTCTCTCGCTCTCTCGCTCGCTCTCGCTGTGTGTTGTGTGTGTCTATCATCTCTCTTCTCTCTCTCTACTCTCTCTCTCATCTCTCTCTGTGTGTGTGGTCGTGCTCCTCGTCCCCCCCCCCCCCCCCCCCTCTCTCTATCTCTCTCTCATTCCTCCCTACCCCCCCTCCTCCTCTGCTCCCTTCTCTCTCTACCCCCCTCCCGCTCTCTCTCTCTCATCTACCCCCCCCCCCTATCTCTCCCCCCCTATCTCCCTTTTCCCTTCCCCCTCCTCTCTCTCTCTCTTCTCTCTCTCTCGCTCTCCCCCCGCCCTCTCTCTGTGTCGGTCTACTTCTCTCCTCTCTCTCTCCTCTCTCTCATCTCGCTTCCCCCATCCCTCTCATCTCTGTTGTGTGTGTGGTGTCCTCTCATCTTCTCGCTCTCCCCCCCACCCCCTCTCTATCTCTCTCTCTCTGTGTGTGTGTTTGTCCTATCTCCTCTCTCTCTCCTCTCTCTCCTCTCCCCCCCCCCCCTCTCTCCTCTCGCTCTCGTCTCTCTCTCTCTGCTCCCCCCCCCCTCCCCTCTCTCTCTCTGCTCTCTCCCCCCCCCCTCCTCTCCTCTCTCTCTCTCTCTCTCTCTTCTTCTCGCTCCTCTCTACCCCCCCCCCCCCTCCTCATCTCTCCTCTCTCCTCCTCTCTTCCTCTCTCTCTTCTCTCCCCCCCCCGCCCCTCTCTCTCTCTCCCTCTCTCTCTCTCTCTCTCTCCCCCCCCACCCCCCTCTCGATCTCTCTCTCTCCCCCCCCCCCCCCACCATCTCTCCCTTCTTCCCCCCCCCCCCCCTCTCTCTCTCTCGATCCTTCCTTCATCCTCTCTCTCCCCCCCCCCCCCCCTCGTCGCCTTCTCTCTCTCTCTCTCCCCCCCACCCACCTCTCTCCTCTCGCTCTCTCTACATCATTCTTCCCCCCCCACCCCCCCTATATCTCTCTCTTCTTCGCTTCATCCCCCTCTCGCTCTCTCTCCTCTCCCCCCCCCCCCCTGCTCCTCTCCTCTCTCTCTCTCTTCTGCTCTCTCTCTCTCTCTCCTCTCCCACCCCCCTCCCTCTCTCGCTCCTCTCGTCTCTCTCTACTCCTCTCTCTCTCTCTCTACCCCCCCCACCCTCTTCTCTCTCTCATCTCTCTCTCTTCTCTCTCATCTTCTCCCCCCCCCCCTCTCTCTCCTCTCCTCTCTCCTCCTTCTCTCTCTATCTCTCTGTCTTCTCTCTCCCCTCCCCCCACCCCCCCTCTTCTCTCTCTCTCTTCTCTCTCTCTCTCTCTCATCTCTCTCTCGCTCTCTCTCTCTCCCCCCCCCCCCCCCCCCTCTGCTCTCTTCTCCCCCCCCCCCACACCCCCCCCCCCCCCCCGCTCTCTCTTCTCTCTCTCTCTCTCTCTCTCTCTCTCTTTCTTTTCTTTTTCCCCCTTCTTCTACTCCCGGCGCTCTTTGCTCCGCGCTGCTTTCTCCTTCTCCCCCCCCCCCCTCCCCCCATGCTGTTTGGTTTTTCCCATCGCCCGGGGTCCCCCTACTTGGCTCCCGGGGGCTAACCTCTCCCTGCGCTTTTTCCTCGTCCCCGGTCCTCTTGTCTTCACCGTGATTGCCTTCCTGCATGCGCTCTCTTCCCGGCCCTGCGTTGTTGCCTCCCCCCTCATGCACCGTGGGTGGTCTGTGTCGCGATGGGGCCCTCTTCCCCCCCCTTCCGCGGGGGGGTCCCATTGGCGTTGGGTAGCATTGGCGACTAACTGGCTTTGCGTGCCGCTTCTGCCTGTGCTCGGTCGGCCATCGCCGCCCTAATGTTCAGGGGGTCGGGCAGTCCCGCTTCTCGGGCCATCGTACGCCAGGCCGCCTCTGTTTGTGGTTGCATCGTTTGCCCTTTGCTGATTCCTTTGTTTCTCCTCGTCGGTTTCTGGCTCTCTTGCTCGTCGTGGCGCTGTTGGGGGGCCCCCTGTGCCTCCGCTCTGTGCGCCGGTATGACCTACCCGGTTATTGTTTGACCCCGCTCGGCGCCGGTTTTCTCCCGCTGCATCTTCCCTGGCTCGTCCCCCGTGAAGTTTTTTTGAGAATGGGGGGTCACGTGGTCACTTTTGGCGGCTCCGTGTAGGACCCTTGCTGCAGCATTCATGGCCAGCTGTAAAGGGGCCGCGGGGAGTGGGGCGCCCTTGAAAGATGGCGTTTGCAAAGTCGAAGTGTGGCAGTATTAGCGCTTGGTATATGGTCCGAAGTCATCGGTCCAGTAGGAGCGCAGATGCCGGATAGTGCGGATTTTGAAGTATACAGCTTTGACAATGTTGTTTATGTGGTGTTTCATATCCAGGCGTTGGTCCACCGTAACTCCGAGGTATCTTATTGTTTCTTTGGTTAGTAAGTCCGCTTCATTAACCACTGACGGGGTGGAGGAGTAAAGTTGGGGTCTCTGGAGATGAAAAGAACCTCTGTCTTTTTATGTTGAATGCGTAGATTCTGTGATTGAAGCCACGCTGATACAGCATTGAAACAGTCTATTGCTGGTGTTAGGTCCATTTGGGCTGTGGAACGGCATGTATAAAAGAATGTCATCTGCATATATCAAACAGCTCACATTAAATGATCTTATGATGTTGCAGATGGGCTGCATGTAAATATTGAATAGTAGGGAGGACAAGGAGGAGCCTTGAGGTACACCTTGTTTTTGATGGAAGTGTTTTGATTCCTCAGATCCAGACTTTACGTATTGCCATCTTGCTTCCAAATAGGATTTACACCACTCTAGTGCATTGTTGCAGATGCCCTTCTCTTTCAACCTTCCCAGGAGAATTTCGTGACTCACCGAGTCGAACGCAGCGGCGATGTCCAAGAAGATGAGCACAAAACCTTGATGGATGTTGTCTATGCCTGTGATTATTGCGTTGAATAGGCTGGTAAGTAGGGTCTCGACTCCATGATATTCTCTAAACCCATGTTGGCAGTGATCTAGGGGAGCTGCGGAGTCTATGTGATTTTGAATCTGCCGTTGTACTTCTTTCTCAGTTATCTTGGCTAGCAAGGGAATACTGGCTATTGGCCTATAGGAATCGGCCTTCTGCGGGTCAAGCTTGGGGTTTTTCAATAGTGGCCTAATGGATGTCTGCTTAAGTGTTGTGGGGAAATATCCTGTTGTGAAGGAGAGGTTCATTAGGTTTGCGATGAATGGACTGAACACCTCACGTAGTTCCTTAATCCAAAAGGCTGGGCATGGGTCAGTCTGTGCTGTGGAGGTGTTGAGGGATGTTATGATATCTTCAATGCATTTAGTGGATGGTGTAGAGAACTTGTCAAGTAGGGTTAGGCCTGTTTGGTTCCTGAAACTGAATTGCTGAATCCTTTTTGGTTTGAATGATCTTGGATTGGAGGTAGTCTGCGTATTCTTGTGGGTGAATCACGCTGTGCTGGTCGGGTGATGGTTCTTTCGAGAGGGATTTGACCAAGTTGAAGAGGTCACGTGGTTTATTCAATGATCTCTTTAGTGTGTCGGTGTGATATTGTTTCATTTTGGTTGTGATTGCTTCACGATGAATTGAGAGGTGAGTTTGGTAGGTAGGCGGTCTGATCTTCAATAGAGTGATCGGCGCCATCGGCGCTCAAGTCTGCGTAGTTGGGTGAGAGAAGATCGCAGTTCAGGAGAGAACCACGGGGCAGAGCTTCTCTTCTTCTTTGCTGAGTTGTTGTCGTCCGGCCGTGCGTTGTGCGATGGCATTTAAGTTGGAGTTCCAGGATGATATCAGTTCTTCAAGGTCGAGCGTGGTATTGTTGAGGAGGGATTGGGTCTCTGATAGAATGTGTTCCCTGTTAAATGGGCGAAAGCTTCTTGAGGCTGCTCGTGGTGTGTTCTGATTTTGGCTTCTGTGCAGCTTCTCATTGTTGGTGGGTATCTGGATAATGATCAGTTTGTGGTCTGACCAAGGTACATCAATCACTGATATTGGTAGATTACGGTTTTGCTCGATGATTGGCTGAGGAG
>CM066045.1:149854060-150056560 GCA_033557465.1 Ichthyophis bannanicus | reverse complement strand
AGCAGACAGTGGCTTAGCCATGTGCAGGCTGCCACATCCACAGCAACAGACAGGCCCTGTAGGATGTACAGTCATGGACTACCCAGGGAATACAACAAATCTGTGGCAACACGGTGGCGCAGTGCACACAGACAGTGTGTGCAAGAACAGAAGGTCACAGGTTCAAAGCCCAACTGTGTCAATGTCCATTCCAGTCCACATATTTTTCCCCCAACTGTACTGTGACTGTAATGACAAACCTGTATTGCTGCTAACATACACATGGTTATTACGCCTATATATTACCACACCGAGCACAGACACCAGAAACAGCCGCATTACCTAGAGCAGAGTCCCCCAAATGCAGGCCTGGAGTGCCCCACACCATTCAGGTTCCATGCTGCCCCTAATGAAGATGCCTGTGCTGCATAGCTATGCACCACCCCCATGGTATGCGGATGTAGGCCATGCATATTGATGTGGGACAGCAGGAAAACAGTGTTTGGCACACCAGGACCTGAGTTGGGAACCTCTGCTGTAAAGCACCAGCCAACAGGGGCAGACACACCCACACCCACACCCACACCCACAGGTGCCAGTGGCAAATGCCCCCTGGAGAGGCAGGACATTGGGCCCTGTGTGCATCTCCCAATACTAGCACAGGCATACCCTAGCAATGGCACCCTACACCTGGGTATACGGTACTGTAGGGTATATTCGTAGCACAAGAATAAGTTAGACTCTGCTGTTGTCTAGGGGAGATAGCTACTAATATACAGCCCAAAGTTCGGTGAGTTATTCTGGCAATGAGCCACGAAAGAAGTCTGGTCTGCAGATATATATTAGACTTTATTATAGGCAACCAGGTGGAAAAATATACACACACACACACACACACATATATATATATATATATATATATATATATATATATATATATATATATATATATATATATATATATATATGTATATAATTAGAAACATGAGGTAGAAATTTGTTATAGTACAGATGTACACTTGGACAACGTAATAAATCACTGATTAGTAATCAGACGTCACTGATTCGCTCTGCACTGAGGAAAAGTAAGAAATATATTGCTAACCCCTTTCCCATATGGAGGAGGAGAGATAAGCCAGTACCTTAGTTCCGTCGGGCTCTCAGGAACAATGCAGTCCAAGAAGACAGCTCCTAGCTAATGCGGGCTCTAGCCTCGTCAGGCGAGCCGCAGTAAGTCCGAACCGGAGGTATCTGTGAAAGTCTTATCTCAGACCTGTGGAGGACGGCCTAGCCCACACTTAGTGGCCGTCCTGCGGAAGGGTCAGGTCGCAGTGCATAGCAGAGATGAACCAGTGCAGGAGTCTGTATGAAGAGGTGGGAAAAGCCCCCAACTCTCTCTCTCTCTTCTACTCCTACTACTACTAAAGTTTTCCAGCACAGAATGCATTATTCTGTGTGAGAATCCTCTGTCATAGGTCCGATGATTGGTTGGCACCAGGCAGTCTGAGGTGTTCTCAGCGAATCAGGAGGTAGATGATGAGCAGCTACTTGCAAACAAAGGAGCTATAGTGAAATCAGGCAGAGGCAACAGTATGTAACTTCTGGGCATGTACCAGTGTCCAAGGCCAGCCACGGACAATAGCTTCTGTATGCACACTTAGAAACGCTGCACCAGCAGTTGCTTGAAGGCCGTTTGTAGCTGAACACAGCAAAAGTGAAGTGAAGAATCCATCTTGTCTGTGCAGGTTGGTTCAGGCCTGAGTTGCTGAGCAGGCCGGAGATTTGCATGTAAAATTGCAGGGGTACCAGCCCTACATCTCCCCCCCCCCTTGTAAGATGGAGGATGCTACAAGGGAGTACACTCCATCGTACAAAGCCTAACTAGCAGTACTACTGTGCAGGTCAGAACCAAATGACAAATGATTGACTAATGCATGATAAGTGGATAATACTTCAAGCACAATATGCATGAAAGCAATACTGCATGAGGAATGATACAGTGAATACACTCAAGCAATAAAAGAAGTCAAAATAAAATGACTGATACAGTCAAGTCAATTCAATCAAAATAATGCATGGTTACTTCAAACTCAAGAGTATACATATAGTATCCAAACCAAAAAGGCATATCAGTAATGCAATATAATGTGTTAGTGTAACACTAAGGCGAACACTCAAAAGTAATAATAAGCCATGTGAACACATGCTATCTATGAAAAAAAAACCACAACTCAAGTAAGAGTAATGGATAACTTTCAAAGAAAATGGTGACACTTATTCAAAAGTGTGACGTTCCAGCAAATCCTGCAGACGCATGGCAGGCAGCAGAGGTGCAGGACGCATAGAGCGACGAAGAGCACAAATCTGTCTCTGTTGATACAAAGAGATAAGAAACTGGAGCACCAACAGAAAGAAAAGACCAGGCACAATGACATGTGACATAAAATCAGTTTGTAAAATGTCCACATCTCGTGAATCAAAGTTATAATCAGCAATGGCAAGGTAGTCCTGGTCAATAGACAGTTCAACTGTGTGAGAGTCCTTATAGTCCAAAAGATAGGTCAAGGCTGCAGTGAAGTCAATCTCATGACCTCGAAACACATCCAATATCTGGAACTCTGTTGAAACAGGGTCAGCATCAAGATAAAACAAGGAAACTCCACCAACATTAACAATGGAGTTCTTGGGAACATCAATCAAGCAAACATTGCAGGGTAGAGGAACTCTATTATGAATGTCATGTTTATTCATGGTGACCAAGAGTTCACTCAAAGGGGTACTAACCAGCCAAACATTGTTGACAACAGCAACTTTCGTCTCTGAAAAGTCATCGTACTTGGTCATGGTAACTTTACATTGTTCTTTCACATTTTCAGCAGACAACCCACAAAGAGCTGTAGAAGTGTCCTTCAGGAAAGGTTTACCAGGTGTGGTGCTGCAGACCCTGTGCAAACAGAAAAAAAGGTTTTAAATTCAGAAAAAAGATTCCAACACCAGATGCGACATTATGAGGAGCCAGATAGGGGGAGCAAGAGAGACCTTCCAAGGCCTAGAGAGCCGCACCCCAGAGCTTGTGATGTGATGCCGGCCAACAGCCAATCCAGGAAAGGGGGAGTTCCTTTTAAGAAAGGCTGGGAAGTTGGAAAAGAGAGGAGGAGGAGAAGGAGTTCTTGGCAAAGAGACCCAGGGAGTTCGGTGCAACAAGACAGAAGGAGTTCTTGGCAAAGAGACACTGGGAGGAAAGGTACCCGGAGAGAAACAGAAGTCAGAGTCTTAGCTGATGGAACGGTGCCAGCGGACAGGACCCTGTGGAAGTTACCAGAAGGAAGATGAAGCCATCTCCAGAGGAGGTAACACTCTTTGTTCAAGGAGAGAGAGGTATGGGTGTGAAAGGGAGATAACTCCACCCGAAGGCCAGCTGGACAGTGGGAAGCCTGCTAACCGAGTAAGGCTGAATTGCAGCATGACTAGGCCTCAAGCCTCAGCTCACTGGGATAGGCCCAGAGAAAAAGGTAATCCACATTTTTCTACTACTAACCGTTATAACCTGGTGACACAGAGAGCACAGGAAACAAGGGAGTGTTCTCCTCCTCAAGCTGTTTGTAAAGCAAGACACAAGCTTTTACCAAATGAAAGACTGTTTAATGAAAGGCACAGGGACAAAAGAGGTTGTTCTCATAGTAAGCATGCACATGACCGAAGCCTAAACTTAAGCCCAGAGCATTGGAGGCTGGTACAAACGTTATATGAAAAGCCTCAGCATATTCCACCGGACTATATTGATACAGAGTCACAGCTTTCAGATCCTCAGCCCATGCAGGTGGAATTTACCGAGGACCCTTACGAAATGGCAATGGATTGTAGCTACTGTCAGGCAGGAAGCCTAGAATCCCTGCCTAGTGTCTAGAGCTATGCTCAGCAAACAGAGACTGTGTGTTTCACATGTATAAATTCCTGTGAAGATAACAGGATAAAGCAATAACTGTTTATGTTTCTTTCTACCTGAAGTAAGGTTGCTTTGTGTTGATGTAGATTCCAATATTTGAATCTTTGTGCATTAAGGGAAATAAAAAGCCTTTCTTTCCCTACTCTCGGACTTTGTATTCATTTGAGGCTTTGGTACACGGAAGGCCACTGGGAACAGAATACCCAGACCCCGCACTCAAGGACCAACTCAAACTCAAAAATATAACTCATGTCCACCCGACCTGCCTTAACAACCCCTGGCCACTAGGGCGGCGGTGTGACACAGGACATAACCAATGAATGTCCTTAGAGCGTTGGCACATGCCAAGATTAGGCACTAGGTATTGACTTGGATCATCATAGTGGTAAGCGAGGTATTTGGGAGTGTCGACCCGTAGATAAACATTCTCAGATCAAGTACCAACATTAATCACCTGCTTCAGCTGGTACACATTATCAGGTACTATGAAAGGCAAGTTTAACAAAAAGGCAAGTTCCATATTAGGTACATCGACATACAAGGGAATAGCAGTCTGAATGTGGAGTGGTTCGATGTGATTTCTGGTTATTTTAGCAAAAGCTTCAGTAATAAGGTCCGGAGATACCAGATATGCAGGAATCTGTCCTTGAATCAAGTTACTGATGCTATTGTCTAGTTCTCTAAACAAATCATAAGTAAGGTCGCGTATGGGCTGCATGAAAGTACGCTCATCGTTCAAGAGACTTTTAAGCATAGACAATTCCGCAGTGGTCATAGCGATTTGCTTAGAATGAAGATTAACCACAGTGACTGTATCACGTATGGTTTTACCATGAGCTTGTAATTGACTTTGCTGTGAATGAATCTGAGTGCGGATGTCTTTCATATCAGCTTTAAACTCCTGGATAGTACTCTGAAGTTTACTAATAGAGACAGCATTAGCAATAGACATCGAGGAAGCAAATAAGGAGCCCAGAGCAGCGAACAGTACACCAACACCAAGTCCTATGAATCTTTTCTGTCTAGCAGTGTCCGGTCTTATAGGTTGAATCATAATCTTTTCCAACTGACCCAAAATATTCTGTACATTTGTGGTGGCATAATCCATGTGAGTTATGTACCACTGCTGTATATTAGTGGTGCGTGTAACAGACGATTCAAAATGCTTCTGTAAAACATGTCGGGGATCTAGGGACACAAAAACTTTCTGTGTGACAGTCTGGGACTGTGTAATCAGGAAACCAGGTGCATCCTGGAGCACGACACCAGAAAGAGGGCCATGCTCAATCAATCTGGCCACCTCGGATCCCGCTAACATCAAAATCAGGAACAGGACCTTCAAAGTCCGGGACTCCATCTGTAAAAGAAAACAAACAGGCTATGCTGCCTCAAAGTTAGTATCACTCACTTCAGCAAGAGGTACATCAGGAAGGAACTTACTGGGATGACACGGTCTAAGCTGATTAATGTGGACCCATTTAAGGGAGCCTTCCCTCTCAGTACCTGACTTCATTCGAATTTGATAAGCAACAGGGGAGGCTTTATCCACAATAGGAAATGGACCGTTCCAGCTAGGTAGAAATTTACAGTCTTTGACCTTATTCTTACCAAAATTGTAGTAGAATACCTTATCGCCAATCTGGTATTCTTTAGAGGTAGTCCTCAAATCATAATAGGCCTTCCTACCCCTAGCAGCAGTGTCCAAATTCTTTTGGGCAAAGGCACTTTGCAAATGTTGTCTTAAATGGGCAACATAGTCATGAGCAGTTGTAGCAGCAGCGAGATTCACATCATTAGTCCTGTAAAGAAGATGAAGGGGTAAAACCATGTCCCTACCTGTCATCTCAAAAGGGGACACCAGTAGCACGATGACGCGTGGCTCTGATAGCCATCAGGACCAAGGGCAGTTTGATGTCCCAGTCCTTCCCAGAGGAAGAAACATACTTTTTCAAGATACTGATGATAGTTTTGTTTGCTCTCTCCACTTGTCCAGAGGATTGTGGACGATAAGCAATGTGGACTTTGGCCTTCACACCTAGTACCTTCCACAGATGCTTAATGACTTGTCCCGTGAAGTGGGAACCCTGATCGGATTCCACTCGCATGGGGAGGCCCCATCTGCTGAAAACATGGTTTAACAACAAGGTGGCCGTGGTCTCGGCGGTACAGTTGGGTGCTGGGATGCACTCGACCCACTTAGTAAATAAGCAGGTAACTGTCAACATATATTTGTTGCCTCGAGAGGATCGGGTCACGGGGCCGATCCAATCAATCTGGAGATCAGACCAAGGCATGGTCAGACCTCTGTTTCTCAAAGGTGCTCTATGAGAAGGAGCTGCAGGTTGAAATCTGCAACAGGTCAGACAACCTTTAGTATACAATTGGACATCTTGGTACATGTGGGGCCAGTAGGCCACTTGTTTCAATGTTTCATAGGTTATTCGGTCACCTCTATGACCGGCACAAGGTTCATCATGAGCGTGCTGTAACATAACTCCACGGAAGGCCCGAGGTACCACCCATTGCACAATACCATGCTTACTCGTCCGTATCAACAGATCTTTCTGGAGATGGAACATGTCCTTGGAGATGTAGAGGATCCTCAGTTCCTCATCGTCCTGACAATCCTCCAGAGTTAATGGGTGTTCCTGGGGGTTCTGCAGAAAAAGGTAGAAACGTCCAAGAGTAGGATCTTGTTTCTGGGCTTGCACGAGGTCGAGATCTGTGCTCTCGCCACACCATTGAACCACAGGGGGCATGGTGGATAATTGAGCTTGTTGCCGGGTAACCGCCGTCACAATTTTAAGCCCATTGGTCTCGGGAGCCTCCAACTGCCAGAGGTCTCCAGAGACAGCACCCTCCTTGGCAAGCTGATCAGCTAGATCATTACCAATCTTGTCAGGATTATCAACACGGGAGTGACCTTTCACTTTCTTCCAGTAGATGGTCATGTCATTTTCATGAGCTACCTTGTCCAAGGCCAGAATCAATCCGGCATGTTTGACAGGTTTCCCTTTGGAATTCAGCATATTGTTAGATTTCCAAATGGGTAAGTGGGAAACAAAATTCTGTCGGACGTAGTCTGAATCAGTACAGATGGTTAGGGTGTGAACCCTCCCTGCGCAGTGGACTGGAGAGCTGCCAGGGCTGCAGCTAGCTCTGCATACTGATTAGTCTTGGTACCCAGACGGTACCTGAAGGGTTCACAAGGGTGGTTCTGGTTCCAAACCACCTATACCTGCTTCCAGTTCATGGTCAGGCTCTCGACGGTAAGCACAACCGTCCACATACACCTTGGGGTAGCCTTTACAGAGGTTCTCATCGTAAGGACGATGATGAGACGGTTCAGGCGTACATGACTCCATTGCGGTGTCTAAATTACCCACTAAAGGTTCTCTGGCAGTGCAATCGTGCAATTCAGCCAGGCCCTGTGCAGCGGCATCCTTGCGGTTTTGAGCATACCTTACCTCTAGGGGCCAGCCCTGAAGTGCTAAGGTCCAGGAGACAATGCGACTGATTGACACTTGTCCCGATTTAATCCGATCACTGCCTAGGAACTTGATGGGTTGGTGATGAGTCTCAACAACCAACCTCTCACCTTGGATATAACTGCGGAAATATTGGAGGGCCCAGACTGTGGACAACAAGGATTTCTCACAGTCAGAGTATTTCCTCTCCACTTCCGTTAAAGCTTTGCTGGCATAGGCAGTAACTTTCCTATCTGTGTCATGCATCTGGTACAGAACAGCACTCATAGAGTGATCAGTGAAACCTAGTTCCACGAAGAATTCTCTGCCACTCTCCGGATAGGCAAGACAGGGAGCTTGACTCAAAGCTGCCTTCAACTCTTCTAGAGCTGCCTCTTGGTCGGGATTCCATGCCCAAGGTTCATCTCTTTTGAGGAGTTTGACCAGGGGTCGGGAAATCTCCGCATATTGATCCACAAATTGGCGTGAATAATTGCAAATGCCCAAGAATGAGCGCAGCTCACTCACGTTGGTCGGACGTTTGAGTTGTTGCAAGGCCGCAATTCTCTTCCTTTGAGGCCGCAGTCCCTCAGCAGAAACTTCGTAACCCAAATAATTGAGGGATTTCCGGCACCATTGGCCCTTTGACAAGGACAGCTTTGCTCCCGCAGCTTTCAGTTGCTGGAAAACATGCTCTATTTCTTGCAAATGGTCAGTGAAACTGGTGCTCTTCACCAGAATGTTGTCTACATAGACGAGGGTGCCTCTAGTCTCAGCATCAGGCAAAGCCTTATGCAGGAAAATATTGAAGTCTGCTGGGGCATTCAAATAACCAAACGGTGTTCGATTCCAAGTACATTGTCGCCTACCGAAGGTAAAAGCCAGCTTATGCTGATCTTCTGGATGGACAGGCATAGTCCAAAATCCTGAGGCCAGATCCAGGCTGGTAAAGTACCTTGCACCCTTGATGGTGGCTAAGTTCTGTTCCAGATGTGCCATAGGCCATCTGGATAGAGGTACCTTTTTATTAAGCTGGCGATAGTCCAAAGCTAAGCGCCAGCTAGAATCCTTCTTGATGACAGGCCACAGTGGGGCATTGTAAGTACTGTTGCATTGACGTATAATTCCCTTTTGTTCCAGGGAATTAATGATTTCCTGAACGGATTCATAGGAGGCCAATGGGATTTTATACTGCCTCACAAAGACAGGTTTACTGTTTGGATCCGTAGGAATACGGGTGACATGTAGGTCAGTGAGACCACAGTCATAAGTGTCAGTGGCAAACAGGTCCTGGTGACGGTACAGCAGTTCTTTTAATTGGGCCTTTTCTGACTCATCAGTGCAGGCGTCTGCTTCAGCAAGTTTTCCCGCAACCATTTCATCAAATCCCAGAACAGGTTTATTTGAGGGTATTTCAACCTTCTCCTCAATCTCATCTTGGAGAGAGGAGACCTGGATGGCTTGGACAGCATGGGGCTCCCCCCCCCCCCTGGTGGGTGAGGGAACTAACAGCCTCTTCGAGTGTACTTGACAAAATCAGATGGTCAGACTCGAGGTCCACCTGTGAGGTCACAGCACTATGTGGCCAGACAAACTGTAAGGTGAGGAGGCCTTGGGGTGAGGATCGTACACACACAGGAGTCCCCCCCCCCCTTCACAGATGTTCCAGGAAACAGGGGCTTCCCCAATCTGTAGACTCAATTCCACACTTGGGAACGACTCTCCCACTAGGAATCCCAGGGGTTCGCCTTTCACAAGGTGAATGCGATCTGGGTTTGGATTGGTGAGCAATAAGTGTAAGGAGGGAGCTGTGGCCTCCATGCAGGGTATGGGACCCATGGCTAGGCCCAGCTCCTCAAAACGGGAATTTGGACTGAAGAAGACCAAGTTGTCTGAGACCACATGTCCTCGGGTCACCTGTATCGGCAGGGGACAATTCTGTACCCTCCCAGGTATGTGGGTGTCTTCTGCACAGACCACTTCACAGACTTGAGGGATAGTCTGACCAGCCCGTAGAGATGGGCGGGCACCAGAGAAATCCACCGGATCTCCTTCCATCCTACTCCAGAGGATGTTGTTCACGAAATCCACATAAGTTCCCAGTCGAACAAGGCAATCTGAGCCTAAGGAGAGGGGCACCTCAAGTCCTCTGATGATGGAGAAGGTGTGCCGAAAACCTTTGACCCCAACTTGTAAGGGGAGATTGCAGTAGCCCATTAATGTCTTGAGCCCTTCCCCAGGCACTTGGAACAAAGTCTTCGCTCCCATTACCCAATCAAGGGTAAGCTGTTGTTTGAGCCGATAGAAAAGAGTCTCACTGATGAGGGAGTGGTCACAGTGGGGTAATAGGTAGGCCCTTTCCTTTTGGGACATGCCCACCTGCACATATATAAAGGGACCTTTCTCAGCCGAGAATATGTCCGTCAGTCTCCTAGGGTGATCTAGGCAGGGATGGGATGGAGGAGGGGTTTGCACCTCACAACCTTCCACAGGTTCCTTCAGGAATATCTGCAGGCAGTCAGTATCAAGGACAATGTTAGCTACTGAACCCACTGCAATGGAAACCACGTCGCTGATGCCCTGATCCTCATTTCCAGCCCTTTCATACTGGAGCTGAAGGATTTGGGGATCAGCTGACCTCTGGAAATTAATCCTGATGGACTTGTTTGTGTGTTCCACCGAACAAGGACCACTGACTCTGCTGTCATGTTTTACCCTAAAATAGAAAAATCACTCCAATATTAACAAACGTGTCTTCTAACTGCAAAAAATAGTGTAGTTTTCTTTAAACAAATAAATCAGGTCTCAGCATATCAGGGCACAGGTGAATACACAACCATTATACAGGCCGTCTGCACCAAACATAAGCCCAGTAACATCAATGACCTGATGAGTGGCAACTGGCGTACTCCACACCTCGTATTCTACGAATAGAAAATGACAGCACTTAGCTTGTAAATCAGGCAGGAGAATCACAAAAACGCCAGTCATGTTTTACCCTAGCATAAGGTGTCCAGATCACTTCCTGGACGTAGTCCAGAATGGGGCGTAACCGTTTCAGGAGCTCATTGCCAATCAAGAATTCTTCCCCAGGGCACTTAGTAATGATGACAGAATGTTTCACCTGTAATTTTCCAATTTGGAGGTTAAGCCAGACCTGCCCCATTGACTCTATGATTGCCCCATTGATTCCCATAAGCTGCGAGTGACAAATCACTGGGTGTGACGTGTAGGGTCCTCTGACTCCCCAAGGAAGCAGTGAGTCTATCAAAGAGACTCTAGGTAATCAGGGTAGCCTCAGAGGCGGAATCTATCAGGCCCTCACAGAGAAAAGCCTGCTGAATTGTAACAGGAGCAGTGTACCTCTGTCCTTTTGGCTTGAGTTTACCCAGAAAGTACTTGTGCTTCCTGATGGTGTCAAAGGCTGGACCCTCGCTGTCCATTGCGGGACTGTCACTCTGTGTCCATGGGGTGGCATCTCCAGCTGGCTGTACCTGTGCAATAGTGACCTGTGGGACAGAAACAAAGTCGGTTAGACATTCAGTCGCATTAGAAGGGGAAGAGGAGTCAACCAGTTCCTCCTCTGGCTTCTGAGGCTTTGCTCGTGGCTTAGGAGGCGCACTACTAGCAGGAGCCTCCTGTGAGGAGCTGAATGCAATGGTAGCCTTCATCATATCTGTCAACTCGCTTATTCTCTTCTCCAGTTCCAGGTATTTGTCAAAACCGGGCTTTCTCTTCCAGTTCCGGTTCTGTGGAGCAAAATGCTGATTCCCAGAGCGCTGCTTAGACCCAGATGACTGGTTATTCTGGGGTGGCCTGGGAGGATTCTGTGGAGCAGAAGGAGAAGAGTTATTTTCTAACGAAAGGGTAGATTTTACAGCACTAACTCCCTGTTTTGGCTCTCTGGCTTTGCTGGGAGCCCTTACTGTGCTGCCAGTATTGGTTGCTCTCATGTTGGGAACAGCTTCCCAAATCCACTCAGCATGTTCTATCACACGTGACAGGGGTTCGTGACGCTTGTCAGACATATAAGGCTTAATAGATGGAAGGAGCAACTGACAGAAAAGATTACGAAACTCCTGATGGTGTTCTATCGTTTCCCAAGAAGGGTCACTCTGGAAGAAAGTCTGCCTAAGTCTGTAAGCAAACTCTCGGGGTGTTTCATTTTCCCTATGAGTCATACTAAATGCTGCCTGCTTTGCAGCAATATCATCAGGGTATGGCCCATAATGTTTCTTTAGTGCCTGTTCAAAAATGACAATGTCCTTCTTTTCATCGTCTGCCATGGCCTGAATAAATTGTTGACCAGGTACATCAAAGGACCATGGAAGATACAGAACCATGTCCTCCCCCCCTGGTAATGTTCAGTGCCCGAAAGGCATCTTTGACTGCAGCTAAATGTTCATTTATGGTGGCATGACCAGTTTTCTCAAAAGGAGTGACCATGCTCCGCAAGGTCTTGATAATTTGTAATTGTGCGACAAAAGCACCTTCATTTGTGTGTTTTCCTTTCAGTACACGGGAGCATAGAGGATTTTGCGACCCTTCAGCTCCCTCTGGTGGTCGCTGCTGGTACAGTTTGCCATTACTAGGGAGACTTCCCACCCCCCCCTCCACCGCTCCCTGTATGGGGAGGGGTCGAGAGTAGGGTGTTTCACTCCGCCCTGTTTCTCTCCGGTGCTCATGCGCTGATGGGAGAGAACTGACTCTGTTCTGGAAAAGCTGCCTTTCTACACTGGGCAGGGTTTCCAGTGGCAAACTGCCGTCATCTACCCTCTGGTACTTCGAGAAGCCTAGAGGGATCAAATTATCCCTGTACTCTGTCTCATTACCCTGAGCGGTGGACACACACACCAATTCAAAACAGTCAGCTCTTAACTGCTGGATTTCTAGGTTAACTCTCTGCATTTCCTGCCCACATTCCTGACGTGCAGCAGCAAGCTGTCTTTCGAGACTAGCCGTTCGCTGTTTTGCTGCAATCAGAGCAGACTCTACAGACTCGAGCTCAGCTATCAAAGCACTCTCTCGCTGCTCATAAAGAGAAGCGTCCGCTTTTAACCTCTTGGTTTGGGCGGCTAATTCAGTTCTACAAACTGTCAGAAACTGCAATTCCTTTTGATCCTGTTCACCCCGCTTTTTAAGAGCGGAAACCTGAGCCACTAACTCTTGGCATCGCAGACACCACAGGCTAGTAGTACCTGGTGAAAAGAGGCTACTGCTAGCCCGTCTGGTCGCCTCAGCCTGAAGTTCGTCAACTTGATGACATAATCCAGCACTCTCCTTTTCACACTGTTTAGCTGTCTCCTTAGCACACTGTAGCTGACTGTGAGCTGTCCGTAAATCAGACTCTAGCGATTCAGATTTAGTTTGCAGGTGACATAATGCCTTCTGCAGTTTGTCAGTAAAAATATGCAGCACACAGGCATGTTCGGCTACCATATCCACCGGTAATTTAGCCTTATGAGCAAGAAGCCGGTCTAGGAACTCACTGAAAAAGCTATCAGCCCTAACAAGCTCTTGCGTATCGGTTGTAAGGCACTTAGAAATTCTTTCAATGTGGTCAGCAGTGGCATCTTTCGAACAACATAGGGAAGCTAATTTCTGGAATGCCAAATCAACCTTATCTGCGTGAGCCATCGTAAATCAATAGCTGAGACTGTCTGTAAAAACAAACACAGGGCACTGCTAGAATTACTCTAATGCAGAGATCCTGTAATGTGGGTTCCAAAGCCATCTCACTAGACAATGCTCTCTTTGCCACAAACCTCAGCATAAACACCTGCTTTGACCACAATAGGACAATTCAGAAATATTACACAAATTCTGAGAGGCGTAGCACATTCAGAAATACTCATCCCTTTGGACGAGGCCACCATTATTATGTAGGGTATATTCGTAGCACAAGAATAAGTTAGACTCTGTTGTTGTCTAGGGGAGATAGCTACTAATATACAGCCCAAAGTTCGGTGAGTTATTCTGGCAATGAGCCACGAAAGAAGTCTGGTCTGCAGATATATATTAGACTTTATTATAGGCAACCAGGTGGAAAAATATACACACACATATATATATATATAATTAGAAACATGAGGTAGAAATTTTTTATAGTACAGATGTACACTTGGACAACGTAATAAATCACTGATTAGTAATCAGACGTCACTGATTTGCTCTGCACTGAGGAAAAGTAAGAAATATATTGCTAACCCCTTTCCCATACGGAGGAGGAGAGATAAGCCAGTACCTTAGTTCCGTCGGGCTCTCAGGAACAATGCAGTCCAAGAAGACAGCTCCTAGCTAATGCGGGCTCTAGCCTCATCAGGCGAGCCGCAGTAAGTCCGAACCGGAGGTATCTGTGAAAGTCTTATCTCAGACCTGTGGAGGACGGCCTAGCCCACACTTAGTGGCCGTCCTGCGGAAGGGTCAGGTCACAGTGCACAGCAGAGACGAACCAGTGCAGGAGTCTGTATGAACAGGTGGGAAAAGCCCCCAACTCTCTCTCTCTTACTACTACTACTAAAGTTTTCCAGCGCAGAATGCATTATTCTGTGTGAGAATCCTCCGTCATAGGTCCGATGATTGGTTGGCACCAGGCAGTCTGAGGTGTTCTCAGCGAATCAGGAGGTAGATGATGAGCAGCTACTTGCAAACAAAGGAGCTATAGTGAAATCAGGCAGAGGCAATAGTATGTAACTTCTGGGCATGTACCAGTGTCCAAGGCCAGCCACGGACAATAGCTTCTGTATGCACACTTAGAAACTCTGCACCAGCAGTTGCTTGAAGGCCGTTTGTAGCTGAACACAGCAAAAGTGAAGTGAAGAATCCATCTTGTCTGTGCAGGTTGGTTCAGGCCTGAGTTGCTGAGCAGGCCGGAGATTTGCATGTAAAATTGCAGGGGTACCAGCCCTACAGTACGCACCTATCAAACATTTCCTATGATTACTGGTAGATATCAAGTCCTACGTCAAGCACAGTTTGCTCATTTAGCTCCATCAGAACAATCATTCTGATGTCTGCGGGGTGTGCTACAGGTCAGGTCACTGACAGTGTTTACCACCCTGGGGAGTGACGGCCAACAGTATTGCGAACCATATCCATGCCTGGACTGTGTCCAGGACTGGTGTGGTGGGCAGGGCTGCTGAACCCCCTCTACAGTAGCAGAATGCTGGCATAGGTGTTGGAGTGTGTGTCTGTCTCTACAGTGTGTGGTGGCTGCAAACACCTTCCACAGGCTACACGGCCAGCACTGTTGCCAGTATTGGCCGGCAACTGTGCATAATGAGGAGCAAGGTACCATGGGTAGAGCCCAGACATGGTGGCATGGGCAGGCTGCATCTGCACAGCGCATAGGGCACCGACTGCGGCATATTAGTGCCCGGCCACCACCTACACAGACAGGGTGACCGCTGTATGTCCTGCAGGGAGCTCAGTCTCACCCTGACTGTGCAGTGACCACAGCATGGCTAGGCATCCCCATTGTGCTATATTGTAGTTCTGTCATGTGATATGTATGTGTTTCCCTATGGGGGCCAGTCACTGACTTATCTGCTTGTTGTGTATGCTGCTATCCTAGTCCAGTTCTGGGTGCATGCAGTTCCAGCAGGAACATGCATCATGGACCAACTAGCAGACTGTTTGCAACTGGTATATGTCCTGATGGAGAGCCTTGCAGGGTGCATTGGCTGAAGGCCTGCTGCAGGACAATATCATATAGTGGTGGGGTCCAGCCTAGCATATACAGGCCTAATGTCTGTCTGCTATTGTGCTATAGATATGTAGAGAGCTGCAATAACTGCCCTGAGGGGTGTCCAACCCACAGCAGAACTGGGGGTGATGGTCCCTTCCACTGCCATCAGTGCAGGGAGGGAGAATGTGGATCGGGTGATGGGAGACTGTGTTTACCACCAGAATCCCCCTAGAGACTACACCTGACTGATCCAGACAGATATATCCAAGGTGTTTGTGCAGAAACTACCTATCCCACACATCAACACTGCTGTGGATGTCCAGCATGGCCTATGTCTGCCATGGATGTTGCTGTGGACCTGCTGCTGTACGCATCACTGCACCCTCACGGTGAGCGCAGTACCCGCACAATGTGACGGTGTGTAGCTACATTGTGCCAGTAAATCACACGCTCAGAAACCCCTACCATGCCTAGGTGCTGTGGGGGTGCACATGTTCAGTTACCCCACCAGGCCAAGGTGCTGTGGGGGTGATTTCCCCATGGTGTGTATATGTGAACAGCTGATTTGCATGTCAAGTGCATCATGGGTGTGACTGGGCCAATCAAACCCTGAGAACTACTGTGGATGAACTGTGTGGTGAACTGACGTCCCTCTGTAGTCAGCCAGTCATAGAGAAGGAGATACAGATACAGACATAACTTCAACCCACTGTCAAATGCACCGACTGTGGAGCCAGAGGTTATGGGTATGAATCCACTGTGCTGATATGTAGCAGGGCTGTCAGATGCAATTCCGCTCGGAGCAGTGTTGTCTGAAAAAAACCATTATCTGAGGTGCTATAGAGAATCAAAGCCAATGTTCTATCCCCAAAGGCCAGAGAGGAAATAGTCCAAATGTGAAAGAAAACACATGAAAAGGAGCAAATCCATGCTATACGTTCCCAGAAAGTAAACTCACAACACCTCCACATTGTTCCCAATGTCAACCTTACAGCTAATTAAGCTGGGACTCCCTCTGTGGCCCTATCTAAACAAAAGGTACATCAGAAATGTCTGATACAGCTCTACGTCATGGTCACCTCTAGGCAAAGGAAGGTGAATGTATGCAAATGTGAGATGTGTGCAGCAGAAGGGGCTAGGAAACATAAAGCAGACCCTGTAATGAGCAGAGTCCAAACGACTTTACCTAGGAGATGTAGCAGCAGTACTAAAACCTGGGGGTTAAATATTAAGTGCCCACGCAGGTAAGAACACACGTAGCCACGCACGCTATTATGCCCGCACCAAGGCACGTAGCCACGCCCGTAACAACGCACGTGGCAACGCACATTTCTTTCTGAGGACATGGCTGCCATGTCTAGAAATCCAGCATTTACACAAAGGGAGCTCTACCTGCTCACAGAGCTATTCTGCCTCAGACAGAGGCGCCTATTCCCTGGGTCATCCAGAAGGCAGAATCTGGTGAGGGTCAGAAGGGCATGGGAGCGCCTCACTGTTCGGTACAACCGAAGCACAGACTACCAACGTGAGGTAAGTTCATGGGAACAGGCACCCCAACCCAGGATGTGCAGAGGAACACCATGCAACCAGGTCAACAATCAACTATGCACAAATAGGGACTGCAAGGTGTCTCCGCATCCAGCTGTGAGTGAGGTCTGTCCCACCCCCCAAAACAGACTCCCCCTGGCCACAGGGGGTGCCTGCAAACATCGCGCAGGTGAATTACAGAACACATTCTTATGGTATGTGCTGCTGTTGTAGTCTCAATGATGTGCCCTATCCACAGAGGACCATAGGCACATCACAAATGCCAAGAGACACACAGGGGTCTGTCACCTGGCCCTGTCTGTGATCATAAGGCCAACACACATCCCAGGAGACAGCAGGCCCCACCTCAGGGGCCATCCCCCGTCCTGGTGCAATGGTATGTGTCCCTGTTAGGGGGTAAAAGACATAACTATAGCCCAAGGATGCTGCAGGCCCCAAATGAGGGTTTATCTTCAGTCCCTGTGCTATGGTATCTGACGCTGTCTGTGCATACAGGGTTCAGCTATAGCCCAAGGTTACTGCAGGCCCCAAATGAGAGTTTATCTTCAGGCCCTGTGCTATGGTATCTGACCCTGTCTGTGCATACAGGGTTCAGCTATAGCCCAAGGTTACTGCAGGCCCCAAATGAGGGTTTATCTTCAGTCCCTGTGCTATGGTATCTGACCCTGTCTGTGCATACAGGGTTCAGCTATAGCCCAAGGATGCTGCAGGCCCCAAATGAGGGTTTATCTTCAGTCCCTGTGCTATGGTATCTGTCCCTGTCTGTGAGTAAAAGACATAACTATAGCCCAAGGATGCTGCAGGCCCCAAATGAGGGTTTATCTTCAGGCCCTGTGCTATGGTATCTGTCCCTGTCTGTGAGTAAAAGACATAACTATAGCCCAAGGAATGGTGCAGGCTCCAAATGAGGGCCTATCTTCATTCCCTGTGCTATGGTATCTGTCCATGTCTGTGAGTAAAAGACATAACTATAGCCCAAGGATGCTGCGGGCCCCAAATGAGGGTTTATCTTCAGTCCCTGTGCTATGGTATCTGACCCTGTCTGTGCATACAGGGTTCAGCTATAGCCCAAGGTTACTGCAGGCCCCAAATGAGGGCACCCCTCCCCATCCCTGTACAATGTCAACTGGTTCTTTGTGTGATCACAAAAGACAAACCACAGCCCTGGGATGCTGCAGGTCCCAAGAGAGGGTTCCCTGCACCATCCTGGTGCCTTGGAAACAGGTCCTGTTTGTGATCACAAACCACAGCCCTAAGATGTTGCAGGGAGCACTGCAGGTGACACCCTCCCACCCCAACAGTGGCTGATTGGCACTGGCAGATGTGTGTAGGTGGCACACAGAGCTGTGATGTGTCATGTATGCTGGGGTGCACATACAGGGCACATGGGGTACAGACCTGAGAGGCGTGTGCGTGGGCCACACATGGGGATGTCCCCTGTGAAAGCATGGGGCATGAGTGTCTCACCCAATAGGGGCAGGCTCTTGTATGAAGAGAGAGAGTTAGCTGCTGAGGCAGGGGACCCCAACGTGTCCCCACGGTTGCTAAGGTCAATGTTTGGTGTCACCCCTACAGGTGGAGGACCTGCGCAAAAAGGCGAGGGAGCTAAGGGCACGCTACCCGAGATTTGTGGCCAGGGTGCAGCGTGAACGGATGGCGCAGCAGAATGGTGAGTACTGGGACATGGCCCTGTAGGGCACCGAGTGGTGGAACCACAGGACCACTGTGACTGCGGAATATGTTGTGTACCCAGGGGATGATATGTGTTACCTCTCCCACAGCTGATGCACGTGCAGCCATTGAGCCAGCGAGGCCGGAGGACCCGGATGTTGCTGCGGCCCGGGAGGAGGACAATGACAACGTGGGCCTGCAGGGCGGCAGACTAGAAGGGCCACCCGAGGATGGCGATGGAGGGCACATGGGTGCATCCCCACGCCCCAACGAGGGAGAGGAGGGGGACGAGGAGGATGATGGGTATATGGGAGGGGATGGGGAGGATGCGGATCACATGGAGAGTGATGCGGCAGAGTTGGGGGACCAGGGAAATAAGGGGGGGATGTGGGTGAAAGGGGAGGGGAGAGGGAGGATGTGGGTGGCAGGGAAAGGGAGGGGGAGGTGGGGGAGGAGGGGGAAGGGGATGTGGGGAGGATGGTGGAGGCAGGGGGGCGGGAGGGGCTGTACAGCGTGGGGGGGGGGGGCAGGTCCCCAATGGCACGCTCCGCCACAGGGCAATGGAGGCACCAGCCACCTGCCCCATGATCATGGCGAAGCATGCCCTTTGGACGTGTGTCTGCCACACATTGCCGCAGTCAGGTCCGCCGTGCATGCAGCCACACAGACACGGAGAGATGTGTGTCTGTGCGGCTGCATGTGCGGTCTGTGCCTTGCTGCGGCTGTGCGTGCCCAGGCACAAGCCCAGAGGCAGTTCGCCCTAATCCAGGGGCAGGTGCTGGCGACCCTGTCCATGGTGGCTGCGTGAGCTCGATGAGCGCCTTGTCAGTGCCGCACCCGGTCAGCCACCATTCGACAGGGGTCCCCAGGGTGTGTAGTTTGTGGACACACATGGCACACCCGCCCTGTGATGGACCGTGCCATTGCCTCTCCATCACAACGTCCACAGGGATGGGAGTGCCCAATGCTGTGTGGCTAGGAGGCCTAGTTGGACCATGCTGGTCTTTATCTGCCATCATATACTATGTAACAATGTTGGACTATGTGTGTCCCAGTTCATATGTTGTAAATATGTTATAAATATAAATATGTTTTATATGTTCGACGTTTCATATATGAACCTGGTGGGTCAGATGTCCCTCATTGCTAGGTGACAGTGCTGTGCGAGTGATGGGTGTGTCAGTGTTCACTCTGAGAGGCGAGGGAGGACGTGGAACAGGTAAGGGCTGCGGTGAGAGCACCTCCACAGACATGTCACAGCTACGTTGCTGCAAGGGTGGGGCAACGAGAAGGGTGGAGAGTGGCGTGCATGAGTGACGTGCGACAACATATGTGTTCGAAGGTGCGGGGCACGCAGCACAGAGTGACAATGGGACATATGGCGGGGGAGGGTGGACGGCCTGTGTATCCTATCCAGCATGACCCCATAGTGTTGGCCTGTGGTGGCAAAGGCAGGACGGCTGAGGTGTATGCGTAGCGGTGGGGTTAGGGTGGAAACACAGAGGGTGTACCTCAGGAGTTGCTGAAGCTGGTGCCTGAGGGGGGGGGGAGTGAGCGGTGTTGCGAGCTGTGACTGTGTAGGGCCTGGCAACAGCTGGCTAGATGGCAAGCACGTATACCAGCATGCAGGGTGGGAAAGGGGGATGGTACAGGATGGTCCAATGATCCGCTGGGAGACGTATGACCACCTTGCTGTATGTTGTTATGGGTATAATGGCTGGCCCTAGGGGTTGCAAGAGCATACTGTCAGTGGAGTGCATTGGGCCATCCGTGGTGGCACACACGGGTGTGGGGGTCGGGGGGTGGGCACAGCAGAGGGTGGGGACAGGGGCTTAGCGGGATAATGCCCAGAGGGGTGGCACAGTGCAGCGTGGCTGTGGATGGGGAGGAGCGCAGTGTGGATGGTACGACAGGTGACAGTTAATGGATGTAGCTTATGGAGGCAAATGTGTTATTGGGATGTGCCTGATGGGTGGCAAGGGGGTGTAGGTGTATATTGCGGCCACTGGTGCACAGGGTGATGGGTAGCCCTTACCGGGGGGTCACCCTAAGGTGTTGGAAGCTGCAAGGCTGTGCTCAGGGGGCCACAGTGGACATGTGTCACGGTTGCGCCAAGGTGGATGTCTGTGGGAGCATGTGAACCGGAGTACATGACATGTGCAGTGCACATACTGTTTTGGTTTAGCGTGCTGGGAGCGGCCAATGTGGCTCCCCATGCAGGACATACAGTGCACCTACACCAACACAGAGACTAATGGTGGGTGAGGGCTCCACAGGGTATTGGTCCACGGGGTCCATGAGCACCCACGACACAATGCAAGCTACCACGACATGGGAGTGTTGGTCCAGCATTGCAGCCTATGGGATTGGTGGCACGCCCTGTGGCTCCTCCTCTGCATCGATGGCACTGACATCACCTGGGTGCCACAAGGTTACATACATCAGATGGGGGTCTCGCTGCCTGCCCACCCCGTCACATACCCCCTCAGGCATCTGTGGGTTGTTGATCCACGTGTGTGTGGGCCATGGCTCAAGTGGCAGCCCACTACGTTTGTGCACTCCCCATGCAAGTATCCCCTGTGCCCTGCTTCCCCAGGCCACCCACACCCCTGGGTGCTGATGCACACCCCATGCAAGGCCATCACCACCCTCATCCTGCCACCACCCAGCATGTCCTAAGCCGGTGCAGTGTGCCTTCCGGTTGGCCATCTCCTTACCCGTGTGGCCCTAGTGCCCCTGCCAGCCCTGCGACGTGAGCCATGCAACATGTCGACACCCTCTGCTGTCACTGTGGGTCTGCCACCCCTGCACAGTCTTCCATTCACTTAATTTTGCCACCCATAGACAGGCCCCCCACCGTGGCTCTTGAATGGATGTTGCCTCTGTGTCTCATTTGCCCCCCAATTCCCAAACAGCCACGTACTGCCCCCCCCTCTGTTGTGGCGCACACCATGTGTCTGTTCTATATCCCCCAGTTGGTCCGCACTCCCCCCTTACCTGCTTGTGGGTGCGCTGTGTCCAATGCAGCGGGTAGGCCATGTACATATATGGGCCCGAGTCTCTCGGCCAGGCGTCGTTCCAGGTCTTAGAGGTTTGCCACCTGAGCTGGGCCCCCTCCAGTGCCTTGGGCCCCACGTCTCTCCCGCACAAGCTCAGTCCTTATGTTTCTTTTGATGTCACAATAGCGTTTTCGCAGGTTCTCGATGTCGCGGTGTGGTCCCCCTGCTGCTGCCACCGCTGCCTGGACCTCACACCATGCCCTGTTGCGCGTAGCTATTGTGAGGGTTGAGCTCTGGCGCCCAAACAGGAGGTCATATCTCTCCAAGATGTTTGCCAGCAGGAGATCATTTTCCTGCTGGCTGAAGCGTACGGCCCTCCGACGTATCTCTGCTGGGACGGGGACCCTGGGCTGCCGTGGTCTCCCAGCTGCACTTGTATGTGGACCTGGAGCTTGATGAACCCCAGATGGGCCTGGCACCTCATCCTGGCCAGATATGGTTTGTGCTGATGGGTGGGTGGGCTGGTCCACTGGATGCTCCTGCTCCTCTGCCTCCCTGCGCTCCATACTGTCGTGTATGGTTGTGCTCGGGGGTTTGCCATACACAGCCAATCATACATATAGGTTTTCATGGGGTGTGGGTCACGGGGCGTTGGCTACGCGCACAGCCACGCGCAGAACCACGTACACCGTGAGGCACATTGCGACGTGCGGTGCCACGCGCAGGAAGTGACATCATATGTGTTCGTGTAGGCAGCAGGTGCCATTTCAGGGATCCCTCTTACACGTGCCTTTATAACAGTTTTGTTGTGTGTACTGCTGGTGCACATATTCCCACGTTTGATATTGCTGTTTATCTGCTTGATATTGCTGTTTATCTGCACCTTAGTAGTAGTGCTGGACGCTGCAGCACTACGTGACGCGTACGTGACATCACTCAGACGTTGCACGCTTCGTTACGCGCGTTGCACCGCCTCTTCCATTCCCTGCTCATGGGCATATGCGCTGTATGTCACTCCTATATTGGCGTCTGGGTGTGGTTTCTAGTGTGATGCGCCGTTTCTATACACCCTGCGACATCGCATTATGGGAACGCGCGACACAGCGCGCGGTGCCATTTCAAACAGGTAACTTTTATGTTTGCTGTATTCTGGATCCTTCTAGTCCACCAGGTGTGTGGCGAACATGTGATGTCCATCCCCACCCACACCACTATTTCTAACCCAGCTATCCTCCAACTTGTGTCTATCATGGCTCAGACTGCGCATGCAGGTGGTGCAGTGGTTGCATTGGTCGAACTGGCGGGGCTGCTTTTTCCGGAGGAGGGAGATGTTGTTCCTGGGGCTGCGGCCCTGGGCATGGGTGCAATGCCACTGCAACTCAGGCCTGCAGCTGTGGGGCCTGCACAGGCGGGTGTGGGTGACCAACGGCGCCATAGGCGTGCTGAAGCACAACCCCGCCTGGAGCGTCTCTACAGGCCCAGGGCCTTGCTCCAGGACCTGAGAGAGGGCCAGGTATTCTCCCTCTACCGGCTGGACACAGGTGCCATTAGGGAGCTCTATCAGGAACTCAGACCTGACCTTGAGCCCCTGACTGCCCGGTCACATGCTATACCGGGTATGACCAAGCTCCTGGCTGCCCTACATTTCTTTGCCTCTGGCTGTTTCCAATCCTCGGTGGCAGCAGTGGGTGGGATGAGTAGGCCCACCTTCTCCCGCTGTCTCCACCAGGTACTGCGTGCCATGGTCAGCCGGGTTGGGAATTACATTGCAATTCCCAACGGGAGGCAACATTGGGCGGCCCTGGCACAGGCATTCCATAGGATTGCTGGGATACCACACGTGATGGGCGCTATAGATTGCACACATGTTGCCCTTGTCCTGCCACGCGACAGGGAGGTTGTGTACCGCAACCGCAAACACTTCCATTCCCTCAATGTGCAGGTTGTTTGTGATGCAAGTATGCGTATCCTGAATGTGGTTCCGCGGTTTCCAGGGTCTGCCCATGACTCCTATATCCTGCAGAACTCGGCAGTGTTTGGCCAGTTTGAGGCTGGTCAATTTGAGGACTACGTCCTGCTGGGTGGGTATTCAACGTGTATGACATGCACCTACAGTAGGTGGGTGTCTATACAGCATTGTCACCATTGTCCACTGCATGCCTGACATTGCGGTGTTATTTCTGGGTGCAGACTATTGGGTGTGGCTCACTACCTCATGCCATGTCACTGGTGTTTTGGTCACAGACATATGTTCAATGACACCCATCTCTCTGTCCACCATGTGTGTTTGTTTGCTCTCACATGTGTATCCCAGCGGCCATGTGGTGTCCTTTTTTCCGTGGCCTTGCCCTTTTTTATTCTGAGCTACTGTGTCCAGGGGCACCCGTGCTGCATATGATGTGTCCCCTCCATGCCTGTGAGCTACACCTGCAACATGCCCATGGCCTCCACATCTGGGCACGGGCATACTGCACTGGCAGTTGTACACATGTCTCCCAGTGGGGTCAGTCACTTGGGCAGCCCATATGTTGCATGGTTGTAAGTGTGCCATCCTTGGGGGGGGGGCATAGACCCATCCTCGTGGTGGTCATTCTGTATACGCGACCTTCTCTCTCTGGGCATGCTGTGGGCTACACGTGAGATGTACTGTGGGCGCTTCAGCTATGACACATGTCTGCTGCATGTCTGGGCACCTTCTTCGGGGTCCCCTGCCACCACCGCCTGTTGCTTTCCCCACACCACCCCCACAATGTATTCCAGTGGCTTATGCTGTGTGTGCGCCAGATCAGGCCAGCCACCTACTTGCACACCTGTGCATCCCTGCACCCCCGGGTGTTATTTGGCAATGTCCGACATCTTGCCTCACAGCTCCCACCACTGCTCTTTTTCGGCACAGTTTTGGCACATGTCCTGTGACACAGTTACATGGGTGTGCACTGCCCCTATCGGCATGTCATGGTCATTTGCCTCTGGGCTCGACAGCCTCTGATGCACTACCACTGTGTGCACTGCTTTTGCCTCATATCTGTGTGCACGGCCTCTCGGCTGTCCAGTTCTGTATTGCTATGTCTGTCATTCCATTGGTGGCTCAGCACGCATGTAACTTTGCACCATTATTTTCTGCAGGTGATGCAGGATATGGGTGTCGCACCTGGCTGCTTACCCCTGTGCGTCTCCCTCGGCCAGGTGCAGAGATACGGTACAATGAGGCCCATGCCTCCAGTCGCTCAGTGATTGAGCGCACCTTTGGCGTTCTCAAAAGTCGCTTCAGGTGTCTGGATAGGACTGGCGGGGCCTTACAGTACGGACCGCTGACTGTGGCAAGGATCATCATAGCCTGTTGCATCCTCCACAACATTGCTCTCAGGCACAATGTTCCAGTTGATATTAATGAGGATCTCGGGGTGGTTCCTGTGTGCCCTCCTGCACCTGGCCATGGTGACACGTGCGGGGATGGCAGCCAGGCAACATCTGATCGAGGAGATCTTTTCCTGTAAGTTATGGGTGTGCTGGGGACGTGTCTCTGGGTTAGACATGTGTTAGGTGGTGTGAGGATTGTGCAGCACTGCCATCTCATGTCTCCATATCTCTGTCCTGTTCTTGGCTCCACAGGATGAGCTTCTGTGTTCCAGGCCCACACGGATTGCTGTACTATGCTGCCTGAAGCTGTGCTGCATGTGGGGAGTGTGTGTTCATATATGCACCATTCCTGTTGACTCGGGTGAGTTGGCAGATAGTGAGGATTGCATTGCTGTCGTCACGGCTAGACACATATATGTTGTTTTCTCTCCACTGCTCCTATGGTGATGCACATGTCTTTGGACCACTGCTCCATCACCCTTAGCTTCCATCTGTCACACATGTGGCCATTACGTTCACATCTTGGGAGTCTTCATGGTGTATCTTAGACACATATTGTGAGGCTGTGTGTGTACTCGGGCACAGGACATTATATTGTTGGAGGGTATGTTGAACAGCCACTGCCATTGAGTCATTTGACAGATTTGTGCCACTCATGCATGTACTGTGCTGTGCGTCTCCATTTGTCGTTCAGTGTTGGGGGTCCTGCCATCTGAACCTTCTGGCATGCGTACCTTGTCACACAGTGTATGTTACTGTTTCTGATTGACCTGTCTACATGACCGTTCAGTATGAGCTACCCGGCCTATCTGTGTTGTAGGGATGTGTTTGGCCACCTCTCCAATTATGTTCCCTCATCCCTCTGTTACCTTCTGCTTGTGGGCTAATGTACATTGTGCACATGTGTCATATATTTTTCTCAGATGTGTCACAGTTTTGCTGGTGATCCAATGTACATCAACATTGTGTTTCCGCAAAACACAATGCACCGTGGACATGTTCCACTCACAGCTACCCATGCAGACGTGGTGCTGTCCGCCGTCCATTGGTGTCTGCATCCGCTATTGGGGCTCTTTGTGCTCTTGCCTGACACGGACATTCCCAGTCAGGCCACTGGTGTACCTTTCAGGTGGGCCTCACCTTCCATCCTCTGGGAAATACACCACGTGCTGATGCTGCATTTGGCCTATTGCTATCAGGATGTCCTTCGTTGTTATCTCTGTGTGCCACCACTGCTGCACATGCTCTGGACCCCTGGGGTATATGCGTGTCATGTGCATTTACATGAACATATTGGGATGGTGTCCTGGTCTTCAGGGACATCTCCTGCAGTGGTCCATGTGCACTGTGCTCAGTGTTGTGGCCATGTCATGTGGTGCTATCTATGCATTCTGTGTGTTGCTGTTTTTATGTGTGTGTCTCCTTTCTGTCCTCCAGGGGTCGTGGGTGGGTGTGCCATTCCCTTACCTGATATCTGCATCTTTTCACACAGGACACTGACAACAATGTTGACACATGTGCTCCACTGCATCTGACGATCCCGTCATCCATATGTGCTTGGCCACAGCACCCATGTGAGCGTGTTCCTGGATGTTGGTGACACAGGGAGATAGTCCCCTGCACTTTGGACACAGGCCTTTTTCCCTGACTCATTGCTGGCCTATTGTTACTGTTCCTGCGGTGACTTGCCTGCCGTTGCTGCCATGACCTGTTTGGGTGTTTCGTTTTTTGCAGTAGGGGGGTGATGAGCTGTACATGGGTTGGTGATTTTTGAACCGTCACTGTTGGCATGGCATGTGGCCTTGTCACTCTGCATGCGTTCACCAGAGTCTTTTGTTTGCTGGGGATGGTGTCTGCTGTGCATACAGTGAGTGCATACACTGTGCGGACATGTCATGGTGAGACCCTCCACCTCACATATTACTGTCTGTTTGCAACGTCTGCTGAGTTAGGGCTTTTGATTTTGGGTGGCACCAGCGGGGGGTGGTCAGGGTGTGTAGGCTCCACGGGCAGAAACAGGTGGGTGGCGTCGCAACGTGGGTTGGGTGTGTCCTTGCGACGTTGGCTGCCACACAGGCCCCATGTCGTTCTTCACGTCATATGGTGCACCGGAATGCAGAATATGCTTTCTGCTTGGGTCTGGTGATTGACTGTTGGGGACAGATGTTTGCACCTTCGTTGTTTTGGATATTTGGGGGTTTGGTCACCCCATTTCATTGCCACTCGTGTGCTTGACGTTTTGGGTGACACCTGGAAATTGTCTTTTCCTTCCTTGTTTGCTGCTTACTTGGCCATATCATGTGTGCAGCCCCATCACATCTCCGCCCACCCATCCATGGTTGAGCTGTTCATGTCCGTGTGGCATGTTTGCTGCCCCTGTGCCACATTGTCTGGACTAATTGTAGTTCTCCTCCTGGAGTGGTGCATGTGCTGGGCTACCTGTGCTTTGGTGCTGCTGATGTTGGTTGGCCTGGGCCTCATCCCTGATCTTGTTGGTCATTAACATGCTCCTCTTTCAGTCCATTGCCCTTTCCACAGCCCATCCACATGGCCCTCCATTGGCCTATCCCCTTCCACCCCTCATGTGTCACTCCCCTGATCAGTTGCATGTTGTTTACACTGCATTATATTTCCTGGTGTGTGTGTGTGTGTGTGGACCTGTTCATATGTGTCTTCCATCCCACCTGTGGACTGTGTTGTTGGCTGTGGACCCCTCCTCCACATGTGTACTGCATCTTGGCTACGCTCTGTGGTTCCATCGACTGACACGCAGCTGTGGTTTTGGATGTTGACATGCTGTGATCCTGTCTGCATCCATTTCTGTGTGCCTCAGGGTGTTGTTGTGGTCTTTTTTTTTCTGCAGTGCTTTCCATCCTAGTGGTCATAGCTTTGCACTCTGTTCCCCTGTTTTTCTGCCTTTCCTGCACTGGTACCTGTGGTCGCTGTAACACTCATTTCTTGGCTTCTACATCCTGGCCGCTCATATTATCCTAATCACATTTGCTGTCCATCCTTTGGTCCATCTATTTGCATCATTGTGGTGTGAGTTGTCCTGTATGTTGTTGTGGACTGTTGCCTCGTATCCTACCCTGCTACCCTTGTCTGCATAGCATCTCTTTTTGCTTGGTGGTCCCGTGCCTGTTCTGCATTTTAGACTCACTCCTCTGGCCACCTCACCCTCCACTGGGGGACACATATTCTCCTCACCTGCCACACACTGTTTTTTTCCGGTACTCCAGGGTGCCAACACCCTTTGCTGTGATGCTGTTGCCACCGCCATGTTTGTCTGCGCAGCTGCCAGACACGTGTGATGCTGTCAGGGATGAGGGTCCGTTAACTCCCTACTCGCCCTCCATCTGTCGCCTGTTCATTGTCTTTACTGTGGGTTCTAGGTGGTGTTTGTACTACATCTGTCTCTGTTCCACACAGGTCCTGCAGGCCCTCCAGGAACACCTTGCAGCCCCTAGGGCACACTGACCTTGGCAAACATACCATTTTTGGAGCACCGTGCCATATTGTTCTATGGGCCACGGTTCCATCAGCACTCTCCTATCCCTATGTACCTCATATTGCAGTTAGCTTTGGACACCTGTCTTGACACCGTACTGGTACACCTTTTCAGGCTTCTTCTTGGCCACACTGTTGGGCTACTGTCTTTTGCTGCTCTATGGCAGTGGCGCACATATTCATTTCTCCCTTCCGGGCCAGGCGCTGTGGGGGTGCCTACCCCCTCCTATGGTCATCTTGGGACTGCTGCTGTGCATGTGCAGTGCACCATGGGTACTGTTGCATACACCCATATCCTTAGCACCCCAGCAGGCACCTTGGGTGACGACATGGCGCCCCTCTGTGCACAGTCAGGGGGTTGTGGTTCAGGTGTTATGGACATCTGCATTTTCTTGCGCACACTAACCATAGTATGTTTGTTTTTGCTTTTGCTTTTGCCAGTGACATTCAGTTTTGGCAAGGGGTCTGTGATGTTATTGGGCCTTATATATTTGGTAATGATCATGGCCTTGGTCTTGATTGTGTTTTCCATATGCCCTTGTTTGCTGAGACCTTGCTTTGTTTCCTTGTCAGGCATCCCTTGTATGTACATAGTGCAACTTCTGTGGTTCTGGTGTGGGTGTTTGGGTCATTTGACAGTTCTGCTCCAGTAGCTGGCCACCTCATTATTGGGACTGTGTTATTTGCACTAGCAATATGAGCAAATAGTTACTACTTCCATGCCTGGGGGGGCCCCTAGGTCATGGGTTTCAACACACAGTGGATCATTTGGCGCACCTTGGGGGGCATTTTGTTATCTTGCTTTACATTGGTGCTGACAGCAGCAAAACCCTCACACTGCAGACTCCTCACAGTGACTCATCAGGGACCCTATAACATGCCCTATGGGGCGCTTTGTGACACGCCCTATAGGGTGCTCTGGCAGACAGTGCACATTAGCCTTTGCCCTCTGGTGTGGCTTTTAGGGTGCCCTGTATGACACCTTCGGGTTATATCCCTGTGAGTGGGTGTTTGCCAGCAGAACTTGTTGGACATACAAAACAGACTACCTATGATATTACTGATCTAGTGTGGAGGTCAAGACGCACACTCATCCACAGATACGCCCACCTGGCAGGGACACATTCACTTAGTACAGGGCCCATAGTTGTGCCAAACAAAGCATGTCCTGGTGGTGTTTGCTGCTGGATTACAATGGCAGGACAATTGGGTTGTCCCTTACATTGTTTCAAGCACAGTTTGACGTTGTCTTTCCTTTATTAAATGAAATGCCCTCACACTGCATTGTAGATAGATTATGTATATAGTTAACCCAGTTATTCAAGTTTGTACTCCTGTTCAATGTAAAACCTGACAGTTTGTCGTTATGGTCGTTGTTGTTATGATGTAAACCGCGCTGATTCTAAATAGCGCGGTATATAAGAAACTGTAATAATAATAATAATAATTTGTGTATATATGTGACTTTGTACGTTTCACACACCCGGTTCTGGCTGCAGATTCACACTGTTTTCTACCTTTGGGGACTGAGGCTCTCTTGATTAAACGGCCACTCCCTACGAGGGGAGGTGGACATTTTTTCCCACCTCTCAGGTTCTTTGTGTCCGACAAAAATATGGGGATATCTATGGTTTAAACAGAGTGGTGACTGGTTCTACATATGAGTGACTACTGTTTGTGGAGGGTACTGTTGCAGGCAGCTTTGGGCCTTGGGCACACAGGGGGAATTGAACTCACATACCTTGCACCACCTGACAGTGTCTTACCCATTGTGCTACGGATCAGTCTGCCTTAAAGGACACCTTTTCTAGCTTCTTATGGGGCACCCTGTTGGGATACTGTCTGTTGCTACTATGTGACAGTGACGCACACAGTCATTTCACCTTACCATACCAGGGGGCTATGTGGGTACGTACCCCTTCTTGTGTTCATCTCTGGACTGCTGGTCTGCATGTGCAGTGCACCATGGGTATGCCTGCATTGGTACAGATCCTAGCCAACACAGCAGGCAGTTAGGGTGGTGTCCTGCTGCCCTTCAGTAGCCAGCCAGGGGGTTGTTAGCAGCTATGGGGCTGCAGGCCAGTGGTTCCTTCATTGCCTGTGGGGCCAGTAGTCATGGGTTCAGACCCACAGTGGACTCCTTTTATGGGGCTGTCTGCTACATTATATATTTTTAATACACATGACTGCTACCAGCGACAGCCCCTCAGCGTAATATAACCTTACTGAGCCTCATAGGGCACACCATGTGTCACCTTATCTGGCTCCCTTTACGTTCCCTTATAGGATGCTCTGTGGGGGACATTTTGATGTGCCTCAGCGGACACTCCACTTTATAATGTAGCCTATGGTGTGCGTTATGGGGTGCCTTCTGCGGCACCTTCGGGTACGCCACTGTGTGGGGGTGTTTGCTGGCAACCCTACAAAACAAACAAAACATATACATGCCCCTCACTCACTATATAATGTACAGGATGCTGCGTCAGCCAGCCTTATGCATCTGGCACCGTGGGGACTCGAACCCATTATGCCTGTATCAGCAGTCACTGCAGTAACCATTGTGCTTCAGCTCTGTATCGGTGATGTATGTCTGGGTGGCTTCTTATGCATAACGCGCGGTGACGCGCCACAGCGCCCTGTAACGCTCGTTAGTTTTTGGAACGCGCGTTAGGTGTTACGATGTCCCGCCCATCTCCTTATTTGGGGGTTTTGATTATTACCGCGGCTCCTAACACGAACTGCACTAACGCGGTTTAGTAAACATACCCCATAGATTACATATAAATATATATTTTACACATATATATATATATATATATATTACATATATATATATTACATATAAATATGTATATTTTACATATAAATATGTATTTTACACATATATATATCTTTTACACATATATATATATTTTATAAATAAATATATATTTTACACATATATACACACATATATAGGCTAAGGAGAACTGCAGAGTCCAACACGCTGTCGATACCTAAAGATATGACAAACTGCACCAAAACAACATCCAACAGAGCTTTCAGACTCTGTGCACCAAGTCTCTGGAACTCCCTACCTCCACAGATCAGAGCAATCCCCAACTTGAGCCAGTTCAGGAAGGCCCTGAAACATTTTCTCTTTCTCAAATATCTCACTGACTGCCCTGAAACCCAGCCATCCTAGAATAGCGCGCCCCAAATATGTGCAACACCCAACAATATCTGTGCTCATTTCATTTGCATATGTATATAGTTTACCCTGTTCAATTCATCAGCATATGTACATAGTTTACCCTGTTCTCCAAGTTGTTTTTCCCTGTTCAATGTAATGACCAGACATTTGCTTATTGTCGGATACTGTTTGTTCTATGTAAACACACACATATATATTTTACATATATATATATATCTCATATATATATATCTCACATATGTATATTACACATATATATATTTTACATATATATATATTTTATTTTTACACACATATATATATTTTACATATATATATATATATTACACATATATATATTTTTTTTACATATAAATATATATTTTACATATATATATATATATTTTACACACATATATATATATTTTACATATAAATATATATTTTATATATATATATATATATATTTTGCATATGTATATATATTTTACATATATATATCTTACACTTACATATATATTTTACACACACTCAATCAGCCTAGTTTATAGAGCTCCAACATCTTCAGCTGATGATCTGCCATCGATAGTTGACCTTGCCTGCAACACAGAAAAGCCAAAACTATATAATTGGATACTGGGAGATTTCAACCTTCCCTCCCTTCAGGACTCGCAAACCACAGCATTTATAGAAGCAATTGATAACCTTGGTTACAACCAAATAGTCGATGACCCCACTCACAATCTGGGAAACATCCTTGATCTGATATTCGTCCCTCAAGCTATATCAGACACCAACCATAATTATGACCTATCCATAATACCAGTACCATGGTCTGACCACAGTCTAATTGTATTCAAACTCCCCAACTCTTCCAATCCAACTAACCCCAAACCTACTCATGATAAACCGACATCTAGGAGGTTTCGCCCCTTCATCAAAGAGGAAATACTTAATAATCTTCTCCCAACACTACAAGCGTCTAAACTCGACTTGGACAATCTAGTCAACACATGGGAGCAAGCTCTCAGATTCAACTCGCAACCATCAAACATAGCGAAAAAGACCAACCAACGGACACATGTAGCTTGGTATTCCAAGGAGCTAAGAACATCCCTCCTGCATCTTCGGAAACTCGAGAAATATTGGAGAAAATCACGCTCTAATGAAGCATACATAGAGTACTGCAAATACTTAGAAAAGCACCGTCAAGAAATAGCAGATCGAAGGAAACAATACCATACTAACCTACTAAAGAAATCTTTAAATAAACATCATGATCTCTTCAACATCGTAAGAACAATGGCAAAGGAGCCGACACCTCAACAAATACACGAAATACACCCTCAAGAATATGCTATATACCTAAAGTCAAAGATGACTAAAACCTCCAACATTTGTGCCTCTGGATCAACAAAGAATGATAATTATTCACAGTCAACCACACTAACTAAATTTAACACACTATCAATCAAAGAAATTGAAAATACTATCGCATCAATAAATGCCACCACCGCCGCAAGCGATCCTTGCCCTGCAGCCTGGATAAAAAATCTCAAACATGAAGTAAGCTTCTTTATACAGAATATCCTCGAGCAATCTTTCTCAACTGGAACCTTTCCTCAAAGCCTCAAACAAACCTCAATTAGACCATTACTAAAAAACAACAAATTAGACCCTCTAAAAGTAGAATCCTACAGGCCAATATCCAGTATCCCACTCCTAGCGAAGATAATTGAGAAAGTAGTCCAAAGGCAAATACAACAACACATAGACTCTGAAGCCCCACTTGACCCTGCACAACACGGCTTTAGAGAAGCTCACGGAGTTGAGACTCTCCTCATCACACTATTCAACACTCTAATCACAGGAATGGATAACATTCACCAAGGATTCATACTTATATTCATGGACATCTCAGCTGCATTCGACTCAGTAAACCATCAAATACTTATTAACCGTCTTAAGGAAAAAGGAATAATTGGGGCCGCACTAGACTGGTGTACATCCTATCTAACGAATCGTTGGCAACAAGTACGAATCGACGAAACTACTTCTGAACCATTCCTTCAGGATCAGGGGGTACCGCAAGGTTCTTCTCTGTCAGCGTTACTGTTTAACATATACATGCAACCCATTTGTGACCTTATTCGTTCCTTTAATGTCACCTGTTTAGCATATGCAGATGACATACTACTATACATGCCATTCTCCATCAATCAACCCGATTATACACCTTTGATAACATGCTTCGAAGCAGTAGAAGAATGGCTCCTCTCCCAAAATCTAAGAATCAACCATAGCAAGACTGATGTGATGTTTATAACGAGGAATCAAAACTTCACACCCCCTACCTCCTTAAAGATAAATGATAAGGAATTAACAGTAAAACCTACACTACGTTACCTAGGTATAACCCTTGACCAGCGCCTCAATATGAAAGCCCATATAAAAAACATAACAAAACTAATATATCATAAGATACGCACTTTACGCCACCTGCGACCACTACTGGAACCCTCAGATTTCAGAACCATCTACCAAGCCCTGATAATGCCTCACATTGACTTTTCAAATGCAATTCTATATGGACTCCCTCAAGCAACATTAAATCCTCTCCAACTGGCGATGAACACTGCTGCCAGAGTACTCGAAGGAGTATCAAAGACGGACCACATAACCCCAATCCTAAAGAGACTCCACTGGCTACCAACCAAAGCACGAATCCACTACAAGATATTAATCACTACATTCAAAACCATAAACAACCAAGCACCAGAAACCATTACCAACCTTTTACACCCACAGGCCCCTAATAGATCTAGAAGGTCAAATGCAATAAATACACTAATAATCCCTAAACAAACAGTTAGATATACTAAGGAAACAACTAAAAGAGCCTTCAGTATCCATGCCCCAATTGCCTGGAATGCCCTCCCACTAGAACTGAGAATTATCAACAGCCTAACGCAATTCAGAAAAAGCCTCAAACATCATCTCTTCCTAAGCTATTTCCCAATCTAATTTTTTGCACAAGAAAGCATTTTACAGATACGTCCCGACCATACCATCTATCCCAATTGATACATCCAGATTTGACTAACGTACTTGAATCTTCTGTAAATAGTTAGCTAGTTTTACATAGTTTTACCTTGTTATTCCCAAGTTTACAAATCCCTGTTACTTGTAAAATGCATTTTCAGTTCTATGTATGCATATTTTTGTTCCATGTAAACCGAGCTGATGACAATAGCGCGGTATATAAAAGATGTTAAATAAAAATGTTAAATAAATAAATATATATTACACAACTATATATATATTTTAGATATATATATATATTTTTTTTTTTACATATATATATATATTTTACATATATATATATATTACACATATATAAATATTTTAAATACCAATATATGATTTACACATATATATATTTTACATATATATATATATTATTTTTACATATATATATATATATATATTACACATATATATTTTTTTTACACATATATATTTTTTTACATATATATATATTTTACATATAAATAAATATTTTACACATATATATATATATTTTACATATTAATATATATTATATATATATATTATATATATATATATATATATATATATATTTTACATATATATATATATATATAATATATATTGTCACCACTCACCCTCCCAGAGGCATTTAGCATGGGCAAGGCAAGTGGGTAGTTGTGTTTCTTAGACTGTGAACTTTAAATGGAGGTTTGGAAAGGCCTCCTGGGTAATGTAGTCCTACAGTAGTAAGAATAAGTCCAAGTTGTGCACGAGTGGTTCAGGTTAAATTAGGATTTATTACCCCTCCCGGGGTTGGATGTTGATGACCATGAACAAAGAATATTTACAAAGAAACCATACTCCTGATGTGAACACAAAAATAGGCAACTTAAATAATGCTTATCTTCAGCTGTTACGGAATCAAAAAGAATAAAACAGTTTCCCTCCAAAATACTTCTTTTGGCTGTTTTTCTTCCTTCAGCAAAATCCAGTATTATTAACAAAGGGACTGCACATTGTCTGCCACCATATAAGAGCAGTCCATAAACACTTCGGACTCAGGGGGTTGATAAGGGTCCCACTGCATAGGATCACCTTCTTCCTTAAGGTTCCTTAGAGAGGGTTCTTCTGCCTGCCATGCAAACCTCTCCGTTCCAATTACAGGGTTCCCTTCCCCCAACCTGCTCTGTGAGTCTGGGTGTTTGGCTTCCTGTGCACACAGCCCTCTGTAATTAAAAGGATACACGTTTCCTTCTTCTGTTTGGCTACAGGGAATTCTGTATCTCCCTTTAGAACTGCTTTCTCCCAGGAATCTCCCTTGGCTACAAAAAGGTTGGTAAAACTTTTCTCTCCCCTCTGATAAAAGCTTGGTATCAGGGAAATAAGCTTTACCTGCAGGCTGCCTGTTGTGAGCACAGCGTGGTTGTCTTTTCTGGTTCCCAGAATAAACGTCTCTGCTTTTTGGATAGTAAAAATCCCCAGTGCTTTTTGTAGTTGAGCACTGCTCCCTGGGAACTGGACTTGAATGTCTTCCCCAGCTCTCTTCCTCTGAGAAGTTCCTCCAAGTGGAATTGGGATTTCTTTCCCTTTTCCCTTCTCTCAGCCACAGACCTTGGCTGCCCTCGGGGTATCTATCTTTCTCTGCTTTTCTCCTTCTTTCAGCTTTCTCCACGCTTGCTGTGCTGCCTTTTCCTCCTGTCTCCGTGTCTGAGACTATGTCCGTGACTTTCTCCTTCTCCTTTCTATATTTAACTAAAGGCTTTTTATCTAAGTTTCTTTCTCCGTTGTGCTGAGCCACACCTCCCACCAGGTGTTCCCACTTCCCTGATGAGGCAGGAGCTAGCTCAGGGGATGGGCGTTCCCTAGCACTCTGTGACATTCTTTGTTTAGGGTTTCCATGCCAACCCTCCATGCTTGTTTCAGCACTGACAGTTCTGGTTTCACTTTGTAGTGAATCTTCTGTCTCCATTGGTTCTGAACCCTGTACTTCACGACAATATATATTACACATATATATATATTTTACATATATATATTTTATTTTTTCACACATATATATATATTACATATAAATATATATTTTACATATATATATATATCACATATATATATTACACATATATATTTTACATATATATATGTATATTTTACATATAAATATTATATATGTTTTACACACATACATATATATATATTACACATATATATATATATATTTTACATATATATATATATATATTACATATAAATATTTATTTTATATATATATATATATATATATATATATATATATATATATTTTACATATAAATATATATTTTACACACACACATATATATATATATATATTTTTTATTTTTTTACATATAAATATATATTTTACTTATATATATTTATTTTACATATATATTTATATTTTACACATATATATATATATATATATATATATATATATTTATTTATTTATTTATTTAACAGTTATTTATATACCGCTCTTTCCCTTGTTTCAAGTGCGGTTTACATGTAACAGTAGGTTAATTGGTATGAGATATACCAGGACATTTTACATAGAACAGATAATTATAATTTACAAGGAATTTGTAACATTACAAGTATAACATATTAGAACATATATACATTGCTAGTTAAGTTATTAATCATCATGTAAATGAGCGTGTAGTATGGTTAAATTAGTGTATTAGTGTCATTTATTTTTGAAAATAGGGTATATAATATTAAAAATAAATGTTAGCCTGTATCCTTTTGAGAATTCTGTTTTGGGAGTGTATTATAGTGTAATGTAAATAAGTGAGTTTTTAATTTTTTTTTAAATTCTTTTATGTCGGACAGTAGGCGAATGTTGTCAGGTAAATTGTTCCAGAGTATTGGAGCAGAGTGTGAGAAAGCTCTCTTATTGGGTTTTTTTCTGGCTTTTGTAAAATCTTTTGGTAATGTTAAAGTATTTATGTTTTTGCTCCTTTTAGATCGTTTATCAATGTCAATGTTAATCAGTGTATTTAGTGCAGATGGTGCAAGTTTATTTATAAGTTTAAATGTAGTGACAAGAATTTTATATTTGATTCGGGAGTAAATTGGTAGCCAATGAAGTTCAGCTAAAATTGGTGTAATATGTTCAAGTGGGCTTATATTCATAATCGTTCTAGCAGCTAAGTTCTGAGTTATTTGTATCTTTTTAATATTTTGTTTCGAAATACCATTAAGTATTGTATTTGCAAAATCGAAATGTGGGGTAATAATAGCATGAATTATGTTAATAAAATCTTGTAGAAGAATCAAAGGTCTTAGTTGTTTTAGTGTTTTGAGTTTGTAATGTATATTTTTAGTTAAATATTTTATATGTGAATCCATATTTAGATTATTGTCAAGTATCACACCTAAATATTTTACTTCTTTTTTTATATTAATTTCATGAGTATCTAGTGTAATCGTGTTTGGGGGTATATATGTTTGATTTTTAGTGATAAATAAAATATCTGTTTTAGTAAAGTTGATAAGTAGATTTTGTTCTTTGAGCCATTCAGTTAGTTCATTAAAACATTCTGTTATTTTTTGGAGAGGTGGGTGTGGGATTTCAAATGGGAGGTAGAACATTATATCATCGGCGTAAATATGATAAAAGACATTGTGGCGTTTAAAGATGTTACAAACTGGTTGTAAGTAAATGTTAAATAATAGTGCAGATAAAGCAGATCCCTGCGGAAGACCTTGAGTTTGTTTGAAGGTGTTAGATATTTGGGTGTGGATTCTTACATTTTGGGTTCTGTTTGATAGATAGGATTTGAACCAATTATAAACAGTAGATGTTATACCAATTTTTTGAAGTCTGTTTAACATTGTTAAGTGATCAACACTGTCAAAGGCAGCTGATATGTCAAGGAAAACAAGAATAAAGGCTTGTTTAGTATTATCAATATCTCTTAATATTGTGTCATAAAGGATCGTTAGTAAGGTTTCTACTCCATGGAAGGGTCTAAAGCCATATTGATGTTCATCAAGAATGTTTAATGTGTCAATAAAATCTTGTAGTTGAATTTGTACAATTTTTTCAATAAGTTTAGCCATAAAAGGAATACTTGATATAGGTCTGTAAGATTTTGGGGAAAGTTTATCTAATGTGTTATTTTTAAGTATAGGACGTATTTGAACATGTTTGAGAGATGGTGGTAAATAGCCTTTTTGCAAGGATAGATTCACTAAGGGTAGAATGAAAGAAGAGAGTATTGGGAAAGTCTTCTTTATCCAATCAACTGGGCATGGATCAAGGTATGAAGTTGTTGTATTAATGTTAGTTATTGTAGTTTTGAGAGTAGTTTTTGATATTAAGTTGAAGTTGGTCCAGTTATCAACTGTAGTTTGCTTTAATTGTGTTTTAATTTGTGGTTGAGTAATATTTGATGGTGTTATTTGTAGGTTTGTTTTGTCGCTATAGTATTGAGCTAATTCTTGTGGGGAGATATCTATTGATATTTCATCATTATTTAGTGTTTTGTTTGTTAATTTCTGTACGATACAGAATAGTTCTCTTGGTCGATTAGTGGCTCTTGATATTATATTAGAATAATAATTTTGCTTGGAGTTGTTTATTGTTTGTTTATAAATGTGTAGTGTTTTAGTGTAATTCTCATGATTTATTAATGATTTTGATTGTCTCCATTTCCTTTCCTCTTTTCTTAGTTGTCTTTTTAATGTTTTGATAGATGTATTAAACCATGGAGCATGTCTTTTTTCAATTTTATTGGTTACATTTTGGTTTGATTGATTTGGGTTATTTTCTGCTGCTTTGGAGATTATATTGTTCCAGTTTTTGATAGATTCTTCGAGATTTGTGGGTGTTTGTGTAAGGTGTGGTATTATTTGATCTAAAAATTCCTCTTCATTGAATTTTCTGAATCTTTTAGTTTGAGGAGGTTGTGGTTTTTTAGTATGATTGTTGTATTTGAAGGTTATATTGAATTTTAAAAGATAATGGTCAGACCAGGGTACTGGAATGTTTGAGAGGGATTCAGAGTTATATAGGTTGTATATAGAGTTTGGTAGGAAGACCATATCAAGTGTTTTTCCTTTATTGTGTGTTTGTTCAGTTATTATTTGGTGAAAATCCAAATTTATATTTTACATATATATTGTGACGCTCGCGCCCCTACCAGGCGGCCGCCTAGTAGGGACGTGTGATCACCTCTTCTATTTCCTAGGGTTGTAGTTGTGCAAGGAATGACGAGGCCGAGTGGTTTACAAAGCGCACAGGAATTTATTCAGCTTCCTTTCAGGTAAGTGGATACAATTTCTCTCAAACACATGTACTCTCCAGACAAAAGAAAATAATGGATACTTCTCCAGCAACAAGTGTCCAAAGTAAAACAACAGTGAATTCAAATATCAAGTGTTTCTGGCTCGCACTAATTTACCTTAGTGCAGGCATCGCATTCCATCTCTGATACATTTGAATTTACCTCAGCCTCCTTGGCTTCAATGTCCATACTCTCTACCGAGCTGTAGCAGGGTTCTGCTAGGTACCGCTCAGGAACTTTCTGCTTTAGACTTTGTAACAGGTTAAACAGCCTCTCCCACTTTCTTGCCTTCCCTGCTCTAGGCAGGTCTCCTATGGGTTGCTCTTGCTTAACCTTCCTGGTACAACATTTCTTTTTGTGCTGTGTTATCTGTGGTATAACAGTTTCATCAGAGTCAGAAGAATAAACATACTTAGAAGGCCTTGCTGCCTCCCTTCTCCTACCTTGGGCTTCTTGTACAATATTCTCCTGGTTAGAGCTTTGTCCAGTCAGGACTCCCTCTGCCTCAGCGTAGGGCAGAGACCTGTGGTAACACTTTCCCACTCTCTTGCTAGGGTAGGTGGTTCTCCCCCTGGAACCTTCCCTATATCCTTGGTGGCTACTGCGCTGAGTGAGGTGGCTTCCTTTGTACCTTCTCTGGCTGTCTTTACAGTGGTTCTTTTTTCTGCTGTTCCTTTTGGCTACAGAGCTGTTCCCTCTGTACCTTCTGGAACCAGGACTGGAACCTGAGCTGCAACTCCCCCTTAGGCCCGGGCTGCAACTCCGACAACAACTGCCACTGCAACTGGAACTATATCTCCAATCATGCTTCCCACCATGCTTCCAACCAGCACTTGAACCATCTCCTGAATCAGCTCTCCAACCAGCACACGAACCAGGCCTTGAACCAGGCCTCCAACCATGTCTCGAATCAGCCCTTGAACCAGCACACGAACCAGGCCTTGAACCAGGCCTCCAACCGTGTCTATCTCTAGTGTTTGTTTGCTCCCTTTCAAACACTGAGCAGGGCAACTCCCTTCCTGGCTCCGCCCCTCTGTACCTCCCACTCCTGTCTGTGGCTGACCTGGAGTGTGGGCGTGACTTCCAGCTAGGTCTGCCCTCTAGGTTTCTCTCCAGATTCGTGCTGTGGACTATGTGATCCTGTGTGCCCATCCCCCTCAAAGAGGAAAAATTCTTCCTTTTTTCACTTTTTCCTGGCTGGGCTGCACTCTCCTTATCACAATATATATATATATTACACACATATATATATATATTTTACATATAAATATATATTTTATACCTATATATATATTTTACATATATATAAATATTTAACATATATATATATATTACACATTGTCATGATGCGGACACTAATAAAGTTGGTTTTAAGAAAAGAAATCCTGTTTTAGAAGAACTAGATGTGCAGTTACCTCCTGGCACAGCTAGAGGGAGCAGGAACAGACACACTGATCCTAAAGAACCTAATCTCACTGATGACCTGCAGCTGACAGAGAACCAGGAAGTCAGCAGCCGCGGATCTCTTTATAAACCAGAGCAGAATGCTTCTGGTCAGAAACGGCAGGAGAAGAGGAGATGGCAGCAGTTGCAAAGAGAGCAATGGAGGAATAAGCAGTGGAAACAAAAGCAGGAGCTGAGGAAGGAAGAGAAAGAGGAAGAAGGAACTGGAGTTAGAGGTGAAACAGCAGTAAAGCCTGGAAGCTATCAAGGACACAAACCTGATCGCTGTAGAAGAAGCCAAGCTGGAAGCTGGAACAGAAATAGACCTTACAAGGTGGGAAGCCATAAAACCCAAACTAAACCTGTTGTGCAAGGGGAGTTTGGTGGAAGTTACTCCAAGGTAAGAGGCCCTGCCACGCCTAGTTCCTATACTCTACCTGTTTGTGATATAGAGAGAAGAAAGCAAAGAACCAGAGAGGGAGGTTCTGAGAGAGGCTTATCTCTAGAAGATCACTACCCAGTTTTACCTACTCGGAGGGAGAAGCAGTTGTATAAACAACTGAAGTTTTTACCCAGGGAGCCAAGGTATGAGACAGTAAAGTTTAACTGTAATGATTGCACTGCTAGAAGCCATCCTAAAAGAAACGTTCCTTTTAAAAGAAGCCAGAGTAAAGACTGGTTCACCAGTTTACCGCCAGCTTTGAGAGCCCCTGCTTATGTGGAGCAAAACTCCCAAGCTGAAGATTGCCATACTGGAATAGACAGGGATAGTGAAAGCACATTGGATCTGTATGGGGCAGATGATTTAATGGAAGTGGATTTTCCAAGCACTATTCCCTTACCTTTACCTGAAGACATGGAGTGTAATTGGTGCACTGCCTGTGCTCAAAACTGTGCATGTTACAAAGAAGAATAAATGCAATATATTTTGATTGTTTAACTATTCTGAATATTACTTTGAAGAAGCCTGCTTTGAACTGTGAAGTAACAGTTGATTAGCCAATGAACTTTGGTACCTTTTGAAACAAAGGACTGTTTCTATTATCAAACTGTCTCTTATTTTGAACCTTGCTTTTGAACGGGGAATAAAAGCCTTTATTACCCTGCACTCGGACTTTTCATTCATTCATAGCGCTACCTAGTGGCGCACCTTCTTTGTGTCCGCGACACCGTGTGACAACATATATATATATTTTAAATATAAATATATATTTTACACATATATATATATTTTACATATATATATATATATATATATATATATATATATATATTTTACATATACATATATATTTTACATATATATATATATTACACATATATAAATATTTTAAATACCAATATATATTTTTCACATATATATATTTTACATATATATATTTTTTATTTTTACATATATATATATATATTACACATATATATATTTTTTACATATATATATATTTTACATATAAATATATATTTTACACATATATATATATATTTTACATATATATATATAATATATATATATAAAACAAAAATATATATATTTTACATATATATTTTATTTTTTCACATATATATATATATATTACATATAAATATATATTTTACATATATATATATATATATATATATCACATATATATATTACCCATATATATATTTTACATATATATATATATATATATATATCTTTTACATATAAATATATATTTTACATATTTATTTTATTTATTTTTAGTTTTTTATATACCGCACTTTTCAGCATCAGCGCGGTTTACATGTAACAAAAATGCTCAGTACAGTTAAACGCGTATGAGTTTTACAGGTAACAGGGCACAAAAACTTGGATAACAGGGGAAAACTATATAGAAAACTTACTACATGGAGTCATAATAACAGTAGTTTTACCGGAACATAACCACCACTAAAGGATTGAGTATCAGACTTGGTGTGTTGTTGAGAATATTTATATATATGTAAAATATTTATTTTACATATATATATATATATATATATATATATATATATATTTTACACATATATATATATTTTACATATAAATATATATTTTACACACACATATATATATATATATATATATATATTACACACACATATATATATATATATATATTACACACATATATATATTTTACATATTAATATATATTTTACACACACATATATATATATATATATATATTTTACATATAAATATATATTTTACTTATATATATATAAGTAAAGTGGAGTGGAAAAGTGGCCTAGTGTTTGGGGCAAGGTACTTCAGGCCGGAAGGTCGGGGGTTCAAATCCCACTAGAGGACAGCAACCTTGGGCCGGAAGGACTGGGGTTTCTAGTCCCACAGGTGCTCCTTGTGGTCTTGGGCAAGCCACTTAACCCTCTATAGCCCATGTTCCCTGTAAAATAGTTATCTCCAAGTTATAATGCCCTGTTCAATGTAATTTCAGTTTGTTCAATGTAAACCGCACTGATGCAGAATAGTGCGGTATATAAGAGAATGTAAATAAAAATAAATAAATATATATTTATTTTACACATATATATATATATTTTACATATATATTTATATTTTACACACACACACATATATATTTTACATATATATATATATTACACACATATATATATATATATTTTACATATAAATATATATTTTACACATATATATATATTTTACATATATATAAATATTTTACATATATATATATATTACACATATATATATATTTTAAATATAAATATATTACACACATATATATTTTATTTTTACATATATATATATATTACATATAAATATATATTTTACATATATATATATTTTACATATATATTAATTATAAATATATATTTTACATATATATATATATATATATATATATATATACATTTTACACACATATATATATTTTACACACATATATATATAATTTTACACATATATATTTTACATATAAATATATATTTTACACATATATATATATTTTAGATATATATATATTACACATATATTTATATTTTACATATAAATATATATTATATATATATATATATATATTACATATATATATATATATTTTACACACATATACATATTTTACATATAAATATATATTTTACATATATATATTTTATTTTTACACATATATATATATTTATATATTACATATAAATATAAACAACCCTCAGAAACCTACCTATATAACACCATGAAGGAGGTGCCCCTGCACCTTTTGTTGAGTAGACAGTGTTTGGCCACATATAGCATGATACATGGAATGCACAATTGAAGAAGTACAATGGTCACCCATACTGACACACGAAAACCATAATGTGGCAATGTGAGTGTTCCTACCACAAGGCATAACCAGGACCATGCACATGGGAAAAGCAAGGTGCTTACATACATGCAGACTGTCAGGTCTGCACAGTAAACAAACACAAGAACCAGCATCTGAACAAGGAAAAGATGGGCAAACATCTTACACTGAATCACACAGAAGCCATAGCTCCACATGTGGTGTCTCACAAACATAGTCAGTCATATGCACAAGCACCATCCACATTGCAACATGATACAGTGATGCCACACATGCACATAATCACCCTTGGTTCAGTGAAAACATCAATCCAAGATGGTGGTGTGCTTGAAAGCATTGTTGTGGTAAAATCTGTATCATGTCCAGGTGGAAAGCAGGTGGACATAGACAATAGGAGTGCTCCATCGTTGGGCCCATGCCAAAAACATGGTTGTATGCTTGAGTACAAAGAAACAGATGAGCGTATCCTGGGTGCCATGTCACACCCATGGGCAAAACTCAACAATAACACAACTTTGTAGGAATGCAACAACAACAGTGTCCATGGCATTCGCTGCTGCACACGGGGGTAACACTGTCCAAAGTCTAAATAGTATTTGCAATCCAACAGGTCAGGTTAAAAGTGTTCCTGCAACTATGGCCATGAACAGTCAAGTGTCACATGTCAAGTTGCCAGAGTCCTTGCAAGTTCATGTGTCTCCTCTACAATGAGCAGGATTCCCTGCAAAACCATTGCAGCAACAGTGTGTAGAAATCTCTGTCATGGGGAAATCAGCAGGTCATAAGTAATAATGTCCATCGCAGTCATGTGTCCCACTCTCAGAGGTCAAACATCCAATGGCTTATATTCTCCTGTAAGAGTTGCATGGTGTTGTTTCCCCAAACAGGTGGGTGATGATGACAACAGATGCACTGTAATAGATGTGTCTGGTATGTACTCTGCCCTGTGTCAGGAGAGGATAAGTATGGTATTGTTAGACACCGTGGAAAAACAGCACACATTGCACACTGTTACACAGAAGGGATGCAAAGGCAGACATTACATGATAGCAATACTCAACTAAACAGTGTTTTTGTGACATCATTAATCATAAACACACAGACGGTTGTAACATGGATATGGTCATGTTCATGCTCATGTCACACAGGTGTCTCACAGCTACACTTGACATGCATCTGTGTATGTGAATATACAGGAAACATTACAAGCACATGAAACAAATATGACATCTTCATCAGGTAAAGACAGATTATATTCCCCGAATAACAAAGCTTCAACATACCTTGTGTGTGCATCAGGTGTATGTCAGCAATCGCATAACTCACTAAACAGCAATATCAGGTCACAGTGAAGGGAGACAATCACACCAGAATGTGTAGAATCACCATGTCAAGCCATTGTTGATGCATGTTCACATTATGTCCATATCTGAAAATAAAATAAATATACCCAACAGTGGTGACTCAAAACACAATACACATTTCTTCTCACAGCACACAACACATGTTGATAATGCTCATAAGGTAAACAGCACTATGGAAGAGGTCGCACAGTCACAACTGACCCCGAGGTGCACAGACCCCTCACAGCACATGATAATCTACTATGCCTGAACACTGTCTCATCACACAGGCAACCTATAAACACACACCCACAAAGTATGCAATGTTGTGTGTGCCAGCTACAAGATATGGGCTGTATGTGCACAAGTGGAGCTTTGTAGATATAAAGGCCCGGTGAACCTGCAATGATACCCGGTTGTTGGCTGAGGGTACAATGTTGGGGTACGGAGCAAGTGTAGGCAAACATCAGAAAACATTAAATTACACACACATGCAGGTCTGTTGTAAATGTAGCATATAGAGTGTGGCAGAGAACATGCTGACCCCAAACGCATGGGGATATGTGTGACAACACCAAGAGATGGTTTATGGAGGCTGAAGGGGAAAAAACCCCCAAAAACAACATCTGCCCAATATGATAGAGCAATAAAGACATGTTTTCCCCCTTACTGCAGGCACACACAATGTCGCTTTCGATCCACCTACCCCAAATCAAAGCATTTTGGGTGATGTACAGTCATATGCCAATGCAGCACAGCAACAGCATCCACACAAACCATGTCCTGTGTAGTGGGAAACACAAGAGAAGCAAACATATGTCATGTTTTAGCTGTCCATCACACACTGCACCTTATTGTACCCAGCTCTCAGGACACACAACATCACCTAATGACTGACTGTTCTCTATCACAATGTACAGATCTCTCACATGTGAGAGGCAGCACGGAGATGTTGGAGGCTATCTGCAGGTGTCCGTAATCACTCTGTCCCCTCCCGTACCTCTCTGTTGTACACACAGATCAACAGAGGTGTCTGCTACCACCATGTTTGCACCTCATCCCACAAGCCACAATAGTAGCCCTGATCTATTATATTAGCAACAATGTCTCCTCTCCTTGTGTAGTGCTGTTCCAATGTTGTATGTTAACCCACTCACAATTGCTGAAACACATGTGAAATATGCAGGTTCGCCTCCTGTATCCACTGACCAAATACATATCCTGGTGTTTACATCTCATACATTGAATAATATTGACATCTATTTGCTGATTATTTGCACAAATAGCTGTCAAAGTCTGCGTCATGTCTGAAAAACCTCAACCCCATGTATGTATGTAAGGAAACCATGATGGCTGCATGCCATCCCACTGTGTTTTAGTGAGAATGTCCAAGCATGGATAGCCTATATGTGCACCTCCTAAAACATATTTCTCACCTAAGTCTGTGTTACTATGCCGACAGAACCCTCCCTTTCTGGGTTTTGCAATTTACCAGTTGATATGGACTGTACTCCCCTGGCCAACTCACATACAAAGCCTGTAGCTGACGCATGATTGCATATGTTTAGATAGTATCAGCAAGATATGCCATGTACTCCCTTAAAAACCTGGTCAACAGCAAGTAACCCACACATTCAGCGCTCCACCTGCCCACTGTAATGCAACCTTTGCAGATATGGCTGGGATAAGCTCTGTATGTGTGTAGATATGCAACACTGCACTGAAGGTATAAAAAAAAATAAAAAAATAATAAATAAAATAAAAATAAAAAAATTTAAAAAATATATTAAAAAATGTAATTAAAAAATTAAATTAAATTAAAAATTAAATAAAAATTAATTTATTTTTAATTTTCTTTTTATTATTTTATTTTTTCAAATTTAAAAATAAAAAATAAAAATAAAATTAAAAAAATATTTTTTATTTTTTATTTATTTTAATTGAATTTTTTTAATTATTTTTAATATTTTTATTTATTTTTTTATTTATTTTTATTATTTTATTTATTTTTTAAAAAAATTAAAATTAAAATTAGTTTTTTAAATTAATAAATAAAATAAATACAAAATATTAAGAAATTAAATGTTAAAAAAATTAATAAATAAAATAAAATAAAATAAAAAATAATTAAAAATATTAAAAAAATAAAAAATAATTTAAAAAATTCAATTTAAATAAAAAATAAAAAATATTTTTTAAATTTTATTTTTATTTTTTATTTTTAAATTTGAAAAAAATAAATAAAATAATAAAAAGAAAATTAAAAATAAATTAATTTTAATTACTTTTTTTTTTTTATTTATTGAAAGACTTCCAAATAATACAGGGTTACAAGAACCACCAAGATCTTCAAACAGAATGCATCAGTAACAATACAACGTCAGGTCACAAGAGTATCCTACAATATGTCTTCATTTTAATAGTTTTGAGATAAGGAAACAGGGAACAGCACCCCTCCCAACCTCCCTTCCCCCCCCCCAAATTCACCCTAAGCCAGGGCCCCCCCCACCTCCCAGCCCCCCCAACTATAGCTTGCTAATCCTTGTGCCCGGGAAAGTAGCAAACAAAAAGACACAGACAAGGAGCGAACTCCCTTGGAGGTTGGCGTATTTCCTCCCATTTGTCCAAAGCAATCACGCGCCATAGCGAGAGACAAAGGGTGCCCACACCAACTCGAAGCGCGCCAAACGCATCCTGCTAACTGCTACCCCCCGCTCCTTGGAGTATATATCCCACATTCGTTCCAGCCAGACCTGGAAAGAGGGGGCCAAAGCACGCTTCCAAGCAGCCGCAAGGGATAGTCGGGCTGCATTCAGGCCATGATGGAGTAAAGCAAGCTGCAGAGCCCGGGCCCCCGGCACTGAGGCCCCAAAGAGGAAAATCCCCAGATCCCAAGGGATACTCAATCCTAGAAGCAGCTGCAGACGGAATTGTACACCCCTCCAGAAGGCACGAATACGGGAACAGGCCCACCAAATATGCCCCAGGGTACCCCGTTGCCCACAGTTACGCCAACATAGGTCCCCAGCCCCGGGATACATACGAGCAATCCGTGTCGGAGTCATATACCAACGGTACAGCAGGTTATAATTCGTTTCACGGGCATTAGTCGCTACCGAGCTCTTCCACAGGCGCGTTTCCACTGTTTCCCACTGCTGATCAGTATAGGAGAGATTCAAGTCAGAGTTCCAAAGCACCCGGTGTCTTGTGGAGGGTGCCTGGAACCCCTGCAAGTGGGCATATAAGGTCGCCACAAGACCCTTTGTGATGGTGCACCCCTCGCAATAGCGTTCCAAATCTGTCAGGTCCCGAGCAACCTGGGACCGAACAGGTCTAGAGCTGACTCAATGTGTCACCTGCATATAATGATAGAGATGCCTAGGCGGGAGGTCGAATTCGTCTTGTAATGCACGAAAGGATTGTAGCCGACCGTCATCAAAGAATTGTCCGACCCGGCTAAGGCCGAGATGCCCCCATTGCCGGAAGACTACATCACTCAATCCTGGCGGGAAAGAAGCGTTGTCAACTATAGGGGCTAAAGTGGATAGATCCACATCACGGGATCGGAAATGCCGATCCCAGCAGCGGGGAGGGTATGAATAACATAGGGATTACTGATGCACTTATCGCGTCGAAGCTTTGGACCCAGCCACAGCCAATCCCCTAACCCCACTCCCCCCGCCAAACTCATTTCCATTTGTACCCATCGCTTAGTGCTATCAGCAATCATCCATTCCACCCCCACCCGACATTGCGCTGCCGCATAGTACCAATGCAAATTGGGCATGCCCATACCTCCAGAGCGCGTGCGGGCAAAAAGAACCTGCCGCGCTAGGCGCGGGCAACGATAATGCCACACAAACTTCATAAGCAACTGTTGCCAAGCCGCCAGAGTAGTCCACGGGATGGAAAGTGGTAGAACCTGAAAAAAATAAAGGAAGCGGGGGACGACCACCATCTTAACTACGGCTATATGCCCAAACCAGGAAAGGAGCAGGCCATTCCAAACCTCTAAATCTCGCCGAACCTGACGAAGCAGGGGGTCATAGTTAGCTTTAAAAAGATCCGCCCGCTCCACAGTTAGGTTTACCCCTAAGTATCGCAGGGCTCCTGACACCCAACGAAGAGGATAAGCCGCCTGGAGCTCCGCACAAACCGCCCTAGGAACCCCAACATTCAGGATCTCCGATTTAGTATAATTGATTTTGAAGCCGGACACTCGGGAAAAATTTTCAAACAGCTGCATTGCGGCTGGGAGAGAAGCAGACGGGTCCACCAAGGACAAGATGATATCATCCGCAAAGAGCGCAATCCGATATTCCGCAGGACCAATGCATACCCCCTGCAAGCCTGGGTGGTCTTGAAAGGTCTGAGCTAAAGGTTCCATCGCTAAGGCAAAGAGCAAAGGCGAAAGGGGGCAGCCCTGTCGCGTGCCTCTCTCCAGAAAGAAGTGTCTCGAGTGTCCCCCATTAATCCGGACGCACGCCTGAGGTTGCTGATAAAGGCTACGAACCCAGCGAATATAATTAGGGCCAAAGCCCATTATCTCCAGAACACACCATAAATATCCCCAATCAACCCGGTCAAAAGCTTTTTCTGCGTCAATGCCCACTAGCAGTGCTGGCTGTGGGTCCCGTTGGGCCACATGAATAATCTGCAACATACGCCGAATGTTATCGGTGGCCTGGCGACCCGGCACAAATCCAACCTGGTCTGGATGGACCAAGCCTGGAAGAACCCGATTCAGGCGCGCAGCCAGCACAGAAGCGAATATTTTAACATCGGCGTTTAACAAGGAAATGGGGCGATATGACGCCGCATCATCCAATGGTTTACCGGGTTTAGGTATCATCACTATCAATGCCTCACGTTGGGACGGGGGGAGGGAAGATGCCCCTAACACCTCATTAAACAAGCAGGTCAGGGTTGGTGCCAGTTGTGCCCGAAACTTCTTATAATATTCTGCTGGAAAGCCATCACTACCCGGCGCACTGCCAGTTTTCAGGTGCCGGATTGCGTGTTCCACTTCGTCAACCGTAAATTCAGAATCTAACTGATCTCGGTCAGGGTCAGAAAGACTCGGTATAGCGGTCCTCTGTAGATAATCCTGCACGTGGTCCCGATCAAAGAGCTCTGCTTTATAGAGCCGCTCCAAGTAGTCAGCAAAAAGAGCACGTATCTCCCGGGAAATAACCCTTTTCTGTCCCCCAGAGTCGCGCAATTCGTGAACCACTCTCGTAGACTGCTGTTGACGCAGACGCAAAGCCAAGAAGTGGCCAGTTTTGTTCCCGTGCTCATAAAAAGTTTGTCTTAGTTTACGGCGCTTGTTATCGAGTTCTCTCTGCATACACGCATCTAAACTGGCTCAGACCGTCCGCCACTGACGTAGGACCTGCCGCTAACCGGTTCGGGCGTGCTCCAAGCCTAGGTGAGCAGATTCCTTCACCAAATGAAGCGGACATGTTCCTGCACTGTAGCCTGTCGCCGCAGGAACCTCACATCTAAACGCCAAAGACGGCGATACTCGCTATACAGTCCGGCCGGGAGGGTAAGCCAGCATGGGGCATGGTCTGACCAAGTCAGCGCTCCAAGTCCAGCCTGCACTCTCCCGTCCATCAGGCGCTGATCCAATAGAAAATAATCAATGCGAGCATGAACCTGATGGACCGGAGAGTAGTAAGTATAACCCCTCTCCCCCGCGTGGGTGTCCCTCCATATATCCCGTAAGCCTAACTCAAGCATAAAGCATTGAAGGGCTCTTGCCGACCCCCCCACTCCTCCCCCAGCCCGACCCATAGTCCAGATGGGGCACCAGAGGCATGTTACAATCCCCACCCAAAACAATGGGGCCTTTTGCAAAGTCAGCTAATAGGGCTTTCAATCGGGTAAAAAAGGGCCCCTGACCTGTGTTTGGTGCGTAAACATTAGCCAAAGTCAAAAAAAGCCACCTCCCCAGGGTATCTCGCTTTAGCTCATCAATCTGCAAGGAGAGACTCTGATGAAACAGTAAAGCCACTCCCCGCTTCTTCCGGCCTTGCATGTCTGAGGCCACCTGCACCTTAGTGTATGGGGACCGCTTTAGCCAACCCTGCTTGGAATTCTGAAGATGGGTCTCCTGTAAGTAAACAATGTCCCCCTGCAAAGTGCGCAATTCTGAGAACAGCAGGGACCGCTTCCTCGGGGAATTAAGGCCCTTAACATTCAAAGAGATAAAGCGCACCATTAGCAGTTACAATCCAACCCCTCGCATCCGCCAGCTACCCAGAAGTTCCCAATGGCAGCTCCCCCCCAGCAAACCCGGGGAATTAGTTAGTCAGGCCCACCCATTCCACCTTCCAGGAACAAAAGCCATAGTCCCTCATCCCAAGCCCAAGCACACCCCCCAATTCCATACTGAAAAAGAACCCCCCCTCCCACCCATCTCCCCCCCTTCCCGTCAATACCACCTGCCTGTCTAAATTAGTACAGGACACAGTAAATTGACCACAAACCCCGAACCCCCCATAACCCAAGGCGAAAACTCAACCTAAACAGAGAGAAACATACCCCCCACTACTCCCCCACCCACCCTGGATCATCAATCCCACAGTGCCTCTCCATCAAAGCAATAACATCAACAAAACATTTGCAGATCATCCGCCGCCCCCCATGTATCATAGAGTTGGGGCCCCAAGCTAATCCCCACCACCACTTATCCAAAAATCGGGGGACCCACAGAGTGAGACTCCCTGAAAAAATAAAAAGTAAGAGGAGCTCCTCAATTCCACAAAAAATCAAGTGGACTTGCCCACCCGAGTCCACCTGGAGTGCTGGGGCTTAGGGGGCGGCGGGTGAGGCTGAGCATTGTCATCAACTAGACCCGCCTGGCGAAGGGCTCGCCAAGCTTCAGTATAGTCCTTTGTAGAGATCTTTTTGTTGCCCAAAAGAAATTTCATCCTAAATGGGAAGGACCAAGAGTAGCGAATCCCCTTGCTGTTCAGGACCACTGAGACTGGTTTCATCTCTCTCCGCCGCGCCAGGGTGAACGTCGAGAGGTCTTGATAGATGGACACTGTCGCGTCCTGAAAGTGGACCGTCTTTTTCTCCCGGCCTCGACGGATAAGGAGCTCAGCATCAGAATAGCGCAGAAATCTTGCAATGACATCACGAGGTTGGTTATTGGGGGGTTTCCCCAAAGCGCAGTGAACTCGTTCAATTTCCATACCAGAAGCATGTGCAGCCAAGTCCTCCGTCGGGAGCAACTCCGCTATCAACAATTTAAGCACAGTTGGTAAATCTTCTCCGCCCCCTACCGCCTCTTGAATTCCACGGAAGCGCACGTTGTTGCGGCGGGAGCGGTTTTCAATGTCATCAATTTTATAGGTCAGCTCCATTGCTTGCGCATGCTGCCGGTCTAAAGCACATTGTAAATCCATCAGAGTCCCATCATGATCTACCACTTTGGTCTCCACGTCCTCTACTCGGGCTCCCAGCTCCTTGACGTCGATCCGGAGCTCTGCGACATCTTTCATCAAGTCCTCCCGTAGTGCGCGAAACTCATTGGCTAATTCCGCAAAGCCCCTACGGAGTTCTTGTTTGAGTTGAGCCGAGGAGAGTTGCTTATGCGGATCCAAGTCCTCTTCACTGACAGTCTCATCATCAGAACCTGATAGGAGAGGTTGTTCGCGTGGGCTGCTTGGGGCTCCGGACTTGCTCTGCAAGCGCTGGGAGGAGCGCATCCCCTCCCGAGTTTCAGAACTTTTAGCTTTAGCAGCCATCTCACAAAGTCACCAAAGTCACACAGTGGTAGGAGAGAGATATATCCAATGCCAGCAAAGGTGAGGACACCAAAGAGATAGCAGCGTCCAGGATCTCACAAGCCCGCAGAGCAGTCACTGCCACACAGGAGATGGGTACAGTCAATGTCAGCAAGGCGTAAGGCACTGGATAGACAGCGAGGCAATAGGAAAAATCTGCCCCAGCCCTCCCGAGGTAACAAGCTGCCACAGATGAAGATCAGATTGTTCTGTAGAGCTATATGGAGATGGGAGAGCAAGCGCCCACAGTTGCAAGATGTTAAACCCCTATGAGAGGTCCGGGGTCAGAGATAGCGCAAGTACCGTTTAACAGGGCACCCGAAATCCACTCAGAGGGGCAGAGGCTTCGGCGGGACACCAAGCTGCTAGAAGATAGCCCCTGTCACCGGCTCCAATTGCAAGCCAAAGGGCAGGAGAGGAGAAAGTTGACTCTCAGACTTACCCCCCTCTGGGTGATTCGCATTAGCAGGAGAAGATGGTAAACGCTGGCAGTTGCCACGTGGACTCCACGCCATCTCCGCAGGCCTCACAGACAAGGCTTCAGCGCCATAGTCAGAGGCCTCAGTGCTGGGAGTAGGTGCCCCCCTGACCAACGGGCTGCCGCACGCTCTACAATGCAATGCCGAGGAGCCAGCCGCTCAGTCTTGAAAGGGTCTGCTCTGATGGTGCTCAAGCCGCGTAGGACTCAGACATTGGCAGCAGGATCATTCAGGCCCAGATCCATCGACGAGGAGAGGCATCCAGCAGGCCGCACTCCAAAATTGATCGCGGTTTTCCAGCCTTCAAAGAGCCCGCCGAGCTGTTGAACCAGGCTCCGAGGGGGACCGCTTGCCTGTGCTGACCCAGGGCAGGTAAAGGAGGGGTAAATTGCGGCAGTTAGCGCATGTTTGCAAGAGTTTTGGGGTTGTGAGGACGGAGCTCTGTTAGAATGCGGCCATCACGCTGCAGGCTCACGAGCGCCCCCCCTTTAATTACATTTTTTAATATATTTTTTAAATTTTTAAATTTTTTATTTTTATTTTATTTATTATTTTTTAATTGTTTTTTATTTTTATAATTTTTTAAATTTTTTTTATAATTTTTATTCATTTTTTTTTTATTATTTTTTGTTATATATTTTTTATTTATTTATTTTAGTTTTTTAGTTTTTATATTTTTATTTTTTTTTATCTATTTTTATTATTTTATTTATTTTTTTAAATTTAAAAATTAAAAATTAAAGTTAAAATTAGTTTTTTTAAATTAATTAAATTTATTTTATTTGTATTTATTTGTATTCTTTTTTTACAAAATGAACGAAAAAATAAAAGATTTTTTATTTTTTTTATTTTTATTTTTTATTTATTTTATGGAAATATTTTATACATTTTTATAAATAATAAAAAAAATAAAATAAATAAATAAATATAAAAAAATAAAAAATAAAAAAAATAATAAAAATAAAAATAAATATAAAAAATAATTAAATAAAATAAAATAAAATAAAAAAATAATAAGAAATTAAATATTAAAAATTAAAGAGAAAATTCAATTAAAATAAATTTATAAAAATATTTTCATAAAATAAATAAAAAATAAAAATAAAAAAATATATAAAAAAATTTATTTTTTTTTATTTTAGTTTTATTAATTTTTTATTTTAATTTAACTATAAAAAGAAAATTAAAAATAAATTAATTTTAATTTAATTTTTAATTTAATTTATTTTTTTAATTACATTTTTTAATATATTTTTTAATTTTTTTAATGTTTAATTTTTATTTTATTTATTATTTATTTATTTTTTAAAAAAATTTATTTTTTGTAATAAATTTTTATTTATTTATTTTAGTTTTTTATTTTTTATATATTTTTTATTTTTATTATTTATTTATTTTTATTATTTTATTTATTTTTTTAAATTTAAAAATAAAAAATTAAATTAATTATTTTTTTGTAATATATTTTTTATTTATATTATTTTTTATTTTTTAATATTTTTTTATTTATTTTTCTAAATTTAAAAATAAAAAAATTAAAAATTAAAATTATTTTTTTAAATAAATAAATAAATAAAATAAATAAAAAATATTAAGAATATTTCAGAAAATAAATAAAAAGTAAAAATAAAATATAATATTTATTTTTTATTTTATTTTTATTTTTTATTTTAAATTAATTATTGTTTTTTTATTTTTTATTTCTTTCTTATTTCTTTCTAATATTTTATTAATTTTTAAAAAAAAATTATAAAATAAAATAATAAAATAATATAAAAAATATTAAAAAAAAAAAGGAAAAAATTAATAATTAAAAAAAGTAACAAATAAAATAATAAAAATAAAATAAAAAATAAATAAAAAATATTAAAAAAATAAAAAATAATTGAAAAAATTCAATTGAAATAAATAAAAAATAAAAAATAATGTTTTTTAATTTTATTTTAATTTTTTATTATTTTTAAATGTGAAAACTCAATAAATAAATTATATAAAAAATAATTTTAAAATTAAAAATAAAAAAATAATATAAATAAAAAATATTTAATAAAAAAAGTAATAAAATAATTAAAATAAAAAAAAAAATAAAATATATAAAAAAAATAGTTAATAAAGAAAACTAATTAAAATTAAAATTAATAAATAAAATAATAAAAATAAAATAAAAAAATATGAAATATTAAAATAATTAAAAATAATTTAAAAAATCAATTAAAATAAATAAAAAATAAAAAATATTTTTTTAATTTTATTTTTATTTTTTATTTTTAAATTTGAAAAAAAATATAAAAATAAAATTAAAAATTTAATTAATTTTAATTTAATTTTTATTTTAATTAATTTTTTTAATATATTTCTTAAATTTTTCTTTTTTCTTTTTTTTTTCTTTTCTTTTTTTAAATTTTTATATTTTTTAAATTTTTTTTATTTTTTTATAATTTTTATTTATTTTTTTAAATTATTTTTTGTAATATATTTTTTATTTATTTTTTTTATATTTTTTATTTTTTTATGTTTTATATTTATTTATTTTATTTATTTTTATTATTTTATTTATTTTTTAAATTTAAAAATAAAAAAATTAAAAATTAAAATTAGTTTTTTAAATTAATAATAAATAAAATAAATAAAAAATATTAAGAAATTAAATATTAAAAAATAAAGAAATTAAGAAATTAAATATTAAAAAAAAATAATAAATAAAATAAAATAAAATAAAAAATAAATAAAAAATAATTCAATTAAAATAAATAAAAAATAAAAAATATTTTTTTAATTTTATTTTTATTTTTCATTTTTAAATTTGAAAAAATAAAAAAATTAAAAATTAAAATTAGTTTTTTAAATAAATAAATAAATGAAATAAATAAAAAATATTAAGAATATTTCAGAAAATAAATAAAAAATAAAAATTAAAAAAAATAATTTTTTATTTTTATTTAATTGTTGTTTTTTTATTTTTTATTTCTTATTTCTTTCTAATATTTAAATTAAAATTAGTTTTTTAAATTAATAAATAAATAAAATAAATAAAAAAGTATTAAGAAATTAAATATTAAAAAATAAAGAAATTAAGAAATTAAATATTAAAAAAATTAATAAATAAAAAAAATTAAAATAAAAAATAAAAAATATAAAAAAAATTAAAAAATAATTAAAAACTCAAATAAAATAAATAAAAAATAAAAATATTTTTTTAATTTAATTTTTATTTTTATTTTTAAATTTGAAAAAAATATATAATTAATAAAAAGAATTAAAAATAAATTAATTTTTAATTTAATTTATTTTTTTTAATTACATTTCTTAATATATTTTTTTAAATTTTTTATTTTTTATTTTTATTTTATTTATTATTTTTTATTTTTATATTTTTATATTTTTTTAAATTCTTTTTATAATTTTATTTATTTATTTTTTTAAAAATTTATTTTTTGTAATATATTTTTTATTTATTTATTTTAGTTTTTTATTTTTTTATATTTTATTTATAATTTATTTATTTATTTATTTAGTTATTTATTTATTATTTTATTTATTTTTTAAATTAAAAATAAAAATATTAAACTAATTTATTTTTTTGTAATATATTTCTTATTTATTTTTTTATTTTTATATTTTTTTATTTTTCAAATTTAACAAAAAAAAATTAAATTAATTAATTTTTTGTAATATATATATTTTTTTTCTAAATTAAAAAATTAAAAATTAAAATTAGTTTTTTAAATAAATAAATAAATAAAATAAATAAAAAATATTAAGAATATTTAAGAAAATAAATAAAAATAAAAATAAAAAATAATATTTATATATTTTATATTTTACTTTTATTAATTTTTTATTTTAATTTATAATAAATAAATAAAATAAATAAAAAAGTATTAAGAAATTAAATATTAAAAAATAAAGAAATTAAGAAATTAAATATTAGAAAAATTAATTAATAAAAAAATTAAAATAAAAAAAAAATAAATAATATAAAAAAATAAAAAATAACTAAAAAATTCAATTAAAATAAATAAAAAAATAAAAAATATTTTTTAATTTAATTTTAATTTTTTATTTTTAAATTTGAAAAAAATTTTAATTTAATTTTTAATTTAGTAATTGTTTTAATTACATTTTTTAATATATTTTTTTAATTTTTAATTTTATTTAATTTATTATTTTTTTATTTTTTATATTTTTTTTATATTTTTTTATAATTTTATTATTTTTAAAAATTTATTTTTTGTAATATATTTTTTATTTATTATTTTTAGTTTTTATTTTTTATATTTTTATATTTTTATAATTTATTTATTTATTATTTTTATTATTTATTTATTTTTTTAAATTAAAAAAATAAAATATAAATAATTTATTTTTTTGTGATATATTTTATATTTATTTTTTTATTTTTTTTTTATTTTGTTATTTTTCTAAATTTAAAAATAAAAAAATAAATTAATTTAATATTTTGTAATATATTTTTTATTTATTTTTTATTTATTTTTTTATTTTTTATATTTTTTTATTTATTTTTCTAAATTTAAAAATTAAAAAAAATAAAATTAAAATTATTTTTTTAAATAAATAAATAAATTAAATAAATAAAAATATTACGAATATTTCAGAAAATTAATAAAAAATAAAAATAAAAAATAATATATATTTTTTACTTTATTTTTATTAATTTTTTATTTTAATTTAATTATTAACAAATAAAATAAAATAAAATAAAAAATAAATAAAAAATATAAAAAAAATATTAAATTAATTTTAATTTTTTTATTTTTATATATATGTGTGTAATTTATATATATGTGTGTGTGTAAAACATATATATATGTAAATATATATATATGTAAAATATATATATTTATGTAAAATATATATTTATATGTAATATATATATATGTAAAAATAAAATATATATGTGATATATATATATATAATATATATTTATATGTAATATATATATATATATATGTAAAATAAAATATTTATATGTAAAATATATATTTATATGTAAAAATATGTATATGTGTGTAAAATATATATATATGTGTAAAATATATATATATGTAATATATATATATATAAAATATATATGTATATGTAAAATATATATATATGTGTAATATATATATGTAAAATATATATATATGTGTAAAATATATATTTATATGTAAAATATATATATGTGTAAAATTATATATATATATGTTATATATATATATATATGTAAAATATAATATGTGTAAAATGTATATATATATATGTAAAATTTATATTTAATATATATGTGTAATATATATATATATATATGTAAAATATATATATGTAAAATATATATATTATTTATGTAAAATATATATTTATATGTAATATATATATATGTAAAAATAAAATATTATATATGTAAAATATATATATATGTGTAAAATATATTTATATTTAAAAATATATATATATGTGTAATTATATATATATATATGTAAAATATATATGGTAAAATATATATATTGTAAAATATATATATATGTAATATATATATATGTGTGTGTGTAATATATATATATATATATATATATATATGTAAAAAATATATATATGTGTGTAAAATAAATATATGTGTAAAATATATATATATATGTGTGTAAAATAAATATATATAAGTAAAATATATATTTATATGTAAAATATATATATATGTGTAAAATATATATTAATATTTAAAATATATATATATGTGTAATATATATATATATATATATATGTGTGTAATATATATGGGGTATGTTTACTATACCGGGCTAACGGTTAACCAGGGCTATCTGCCACTAGGTCCCATATTATTCAATGGGACCTAGTTGCAGATAGCCCTGGTTAACCGTTAGCCCGGTTTAGTAAACATACCCCTATATATATACAGTCAAACCTCGGTTTTCGGTTGCCCCGGTTTTCGTCGGTTTCGGTTTTCGACGTCTTTTCAGACTGAGATCTTGTCTCGGTTTTCGTCTATCGCCTCGGTTTTCGTCCTGCAATACACGCTTGCCTGCCCAGTCCCGGCAGCACTACCCCCCCCGGACTCACCGATCGCGTGTTGAAATGCGAAAGTCAGGTGAGCAACATCCTCGAGCCAGAGTCAGAGATGCAAGGATTGCAGAGAGGAAGGCCCCGATCTCTCCACCGCCTGCCTGTTCTCTGGAGCGCCCCCTCAGGCTCGGAGGTAGCAGGGTAGCAGGAGATGTTGAATGGGTAAGCAGGAGATGTTGAATGAATGTGGCAGGCAGTTCTTTCTCTTGCGGGGTACGCTGTTGAGATGGAGTCAGCGATCAGATTAGTGTCCTAAAGTATGTGTGTGTTTGCTGTGCTGTGGACGATCGGGCAGCTGAGAGAAGTGACAGGAGCTGTTCTACTGCTGGCTGAGTTATTCTCTATAAAATGTATTTTTTGTCAATATTTTTGGGTGTCTGGAACGGATTAATTGAATTTACATTATTTCTTATGGGAAATCTTGCTTCGGTTTTAGTCCGTTTCAGTTTTAGTCAGACTTTTTTGAACGGATTAATCATGAAAACCGAGGTTTGACTGTATATACATATATGTGTGTGTGTAAAATATATATTTATATGTAAAATATATATATATGTGTTAAAAATATGTATATATGTAAAATAAATATTTATATGTAAAATATATATATATGTAATATATATATATATGTGTGTGTAAAATATATATATATGCAAAATATATATTTATGTAAATATTAATGTAAAATATATATATGTGTACATATATTTTATATGTGTAAAATATATATATATGTAAAATATATATATATATATGTGTATAATATATATATATATATATATGTAAAAAACAAATATATATATATATGCAAAATATATATATATATATGTAAAATATATATTTATGTGTAAAATATATATGTGTGTAATATATATATATATGTAAAATATATATGTGTGTAAAATATATATTTATATCTAAAATATATATATGTGTAAAATTATATATATATATGTAAAATATATATATATATATATATGTGTAAAATATATATATGTGTAAAATGTATATATATATATGTAAAATATATATTTATATTTAATATATATGTGTAATATATATATATAAAATATATATATGTAAAATATATATATGTGATAAATATATATATTTATGTAAAATATATATTTATATGTAATATATATATATATATGTAAAAATAAAATATATATATATGTAAAATATATAGATGTGTAAAATATATATTTATATTTAAAATATATATATGTGTAATATATATATATATATATGTAAAAAATATATGTTTATATGTAATATATATATATATATATGTAATATATATATATATATATGTGTGTGTAAAATATAAATATATATGTAAAATATATATATGTGTAAAATAAATATATATAAGTAAAATATATATTTATATGTAAAATATATATATATATATGTGTAAAATATATATTAATATGTAAAAAATATATATGTGTAATATATATATATATATGTGTAATATAGATATATATATATATGTGTGTGTGTGTAAAATATATATTGATATGTAAAATATATATATATGTGTAAAAAATATATATATATGTAAAATAAATATTTATATGTAAAATATATATATGTATGTAAAATATATATATATATATATATATGTGTAATATATATATATGTATGTGTGTAAAAGATATATATATATATGTAAAATATATATATATTTATGTAAAATATGTTTATATATATGTATATATGTAAAATATATATATGTGTAATATATGTGATATATATATATTTATGTAAAATATATATTTATATGTAATATATATATGTGAAAAAATAATATATATATATATATATATATGTAAAATATATATTTATATGTAAAATATATATATATGTGTGTAAAATATATATTTATATGTAATATATATATATATGTAAAAAATATATATGTGTAATATATACATATATATGTAAAAATAAAATATATATATATGTAAAATATATATTTGTGTGAAATATATATTGGTATTTAAAATATTTATATATGTGTAATATATGTATATATATATATATATGTAAAATATATATATATATGTATATATATATATGCAAAATATATTTATATGTAAAATAATATATATGTGTAATATATATATATATGTGTAAAATATATTTATATATAAAATATATATATGTAAAATATATATATATATGTGTAAAATATATATATATATATATTTATTTATTTAAATAAATAAATAAATAAATAAATATATATATATATATGTGTAAAATATATATTTATATGTAAAATATATATATGTGCGATATATATATATATATATGTAAAATATATATATATGTGTAAAAATATATATTATATGTAAAATATATATATGTGTATAAAATATATATTTATATATATATATAAAATATCTATATATGTAAAATATATATATGTGTGTAAAAATAAAATATATATATATGTAAAATATATATATGTGTAATATATATATGTGAGATATATATATGATATATATATATATATATATATATATGTAATATATATATATATATATGTGTAAAATATATATTTATATGTAAAATATATATATGTGTGTAATATATATATCTATATATATCTATATATATGTAAAATATATTTATATGTGTAATATATATATATATGTAAAATATATATTTATATGAAAAATATATATATATGTGTGTAAAATATAAATATATATGTAAAATATATTTATTTTATTTATTTTTATTTATTTATTTATTTTTATTTCTTATATACCACACTATATGCGATCAGCACGGTTTACATAGAAAAAACAGTATCCGACAATAAGCAAATGTCTGGTCATTACATTGAACAGGGAAAAACAACTTGGAGAACAGGTTAACTATGTACATATGCAGATGAATTGAACAGGGTAAACTACATACATATGCAAATGAAATGAGCACAGATATTGTTGGGTGTTGCACATATTTGGGGCGCGCTATTCTAGGATGGCTGGGTTTCAGGGCAGTCAGTGAGATATTTGAGAAAGAGAAAATGTTTCAGGGCCTTCCTGAACTGGCTCAAGTTGGGGATTGCTCTGATCTGTGGAGGTAAGGAGTTCCAGAGACTTGGTGCACAGAGTCTGAAAGCTCTGTTGGATGTTGTTTTGGTGCAGTTTGTCGTATCTTTAGGTATCGACAGCGTGTTGGACTCTGCAGTTCTCCTTAGCCTATATATGTGTGTAAAATAAATATATATATATAGATATATATATATAGATATAGATATATAGATATATATGTGTGTAATATATATATATATATATGTAATATATATATATAAGTGTAAAATATATATTTATATGTAAAATATATATATATGTGTAAAAGATATGTTGTTGTTGTTAAGTGCCGTCGAGTCGGAGTCGGCTCATGGCGACCCTCTGGATAGCTATCCTAAATTGTGTTCGGTCTTCAGTCAGGCGGCTCATTGACGACAGACTGGTACCCGTAGCTGCTGTTATTGTAGCGATCCATCTCATTGCTGGCCTTCCTCTTTTGCGTTGACCTTCTATCTTGCCAAGCATGATGTCTTTCTCTAATGATCTCTCTCTTCGCATGATGTGTCCGAAGTATGAAAGCCGAAGTCTTGTCATCTGAGCTTCTAAAGAAAGCTTAGGTTTGATCTCCTCTAGTACCGACTGGTTTGTTCTTCGGGCAGTCCATGGTATACACAGTATTCGCCGCCAGCACCATAATTCAAAGGCATCAATTTTCTTCCTGTCTGTCTTTTTCACTGTCCAGCTTTCACATCCATATGATGTTATTGAAAATACCATGGCTTGAACAAGTCGAATCTTTGTATGGAGAGACACATCTCTGCTCTTGAGAATCTTATCTAGGTCTTTCATAGCCATTCTGCCAAGAGCAATGCGTCGTCTGATTTCTTGACTGCTTGTTGCTTCTTTATTGATAGTTGATCCAAGTAGGTTAAAGTTGTTCACAATTTCAATTTCTTCTCCTTCAACGATGAACCTGTTGATTATGCCAGTTGTCATGATCTTTGTCTTCTGTACATTAAGGTGCAGGCCCATTTTGAGACTATGTTCTTTGATTGTGAGAAGCAAATGTTTCAGATCATCTTCGCTTTCAGCCAGTAATGTGGTATCATCAGCATAGCGAAGGTTGTTGATGAGTCTTCCACCAATCTTCACACCTCTGTTGTCTTCATACAGTCCTGCTTCTCTGATGATTTGTTCTGCATATAAATTAAACAGGTAGGGGGAAAGTATGCAGCCTTGTCTTACACCTTTGCTTATTTTAAACCATTCTGTTTCTCCTTGTTCCGTTCGAACTGTTGCTTCTTGATCAATGTACAGATTACGCAAGAGAACGATCAGGTGTTCTGGTATACCCATGCTTCTTAATGTGGCCCAGAGTTTCTCATGGTTTACACAGTCAAAAGCCTTGCTATAGTCGATAAAGCACAAATAGATATCCTTTTGGTATTCTTTAGTCTTTTCAAGGATCCATCTCACATCCGCAATGATGTCTCTCGTTCCTCGCCCTTTCCTGAACCCTGCTTGCACTTCAGGTAGTTCTTGTTCTAGGTATGGCTGTAGTCTCTTATGTGTAAAATGCATATTTATATGTAAAATATATATATTTATATGTAATATATATATTTATATATATGTAATATATATATATATATATATGTGTGTGTAAAATATATATTTATATGTAATCTATATATATATGTAAAAAATATATATGTGTAAAATATATATTTATATGTAAAATATATATATTTATATGTAAAATATATATATATATTTTTATAATTTTGATTAAGGGGTATGTTTACTAAAGTCCGTTGCTGTGCGGGTTCCCGTTAGTGTGCGTGTGCCATATATGGAGTGGGCGGGTCAGGCAGAAAAAAGAAAAAAACTGCATCGTACTTGTGCGCGTCGCGCAAATGTGCAGGGCCCAGATTAGCGCGTGGGAAGACTAAGCGGGGCGCTGCTGGGCACACAGAAGGACACAGCCATAGCACAACGGTGAAGACAAAAACCAATGGTGCAGGGGCCTTGGGTTCAATCTCCCAGTGTGCGCAACCCAAAAAGGCAGGGTGAGGCGTGAATAGTAATGGTTAAAACATCTTTTTAGGAGGCATAACACATATGGCCGGCTGTAGGTGTTGCGCTGTTACGTTTGTGCGGCAACAATTAATATTTTGTGGCATGAGGCCTAGCACTGTAAAATCTGTGCTGCATTATGCGGCTCGCTGTACGTCGCCTGCGGTTTGTGCGGTATTGAGCTGTGCGCTGTACATCTCTTTCTTGTTGGGCGGCATTAGGTGGTGCTCTGTTACTTGTGGACGGCATAAGGCGGTGGGCAAATATCCATACACAGGAACCGAGCCGTAGCACAATGGTGAAGACACTAACCAATGGTGCAGGGGCTATGGGTTCAATCCCCCAGTGTGTGCAATCCAAAAAGGCTGGCTGAGTCATGAATAGTAATGTTCTAGAAATATATTTAGGAGGCAATACCACATAGTAAAGCTTATCACTAATATTTATTGAGGCACACTAATTTTGGGTGGCTCCAGGCATTGCGCTTTAACGTTTGGGCGGCAGTAACAAATGATGAGCGTCATTATGTGTTTCGCTGGCAGATGTGGGGGGCATGAGGCGATGCGCTGGAAATGTGGGCGGCATCAGTCACTGCGCTGTTTCTCTTGTGCGGGTCTGGCATCAGGAGGCGTCGCGCTGTTAGTTGTGAACGGCATAAGTCGGCGCGCAAATGTCCATACACAGGAACCGAGCCATAGCACAATGATGAAGACAACAACCAATGGTGCAGGTGCCACGGCGTCAATCCCCCAGTGTGCGCAAGGATAAAGGCTGGATCAGGCATGAACCATAATGGATAAATGTGCAATAGGAGCTAGATTAATTGACTGCGGCGCACTGTTCTTTTGTGCGGCGTACAGTTATTTTGCGCATCATAAGGCGGCACACTGATGTCCACGCACAGGAACAGAGCCACAGCATAATGGTGAAGACACTGACCAATGGTGCATCGACCAGGGGCTGAATACACGGCTGTGCAGAGATAGAAAAGGCTGGGCGATGCATCATCTGTCCTAGGTAATATTGGCAGAGGAGGCACATGAAGTTATTGGCCACATAATATTATAGAGGCAAAAGGCGGCACGCTGATATCTAAGGAGACAAACAGAGCCACAGCAGAAGGGTTAACACACTCCCCAATGGTGTTGGCATCATGGGTGCAATCCCCCGCTGTGTCCAATGAATAAGGCTGGTTGAGCCATCACCTGTCATGATGAATAGTGAGCTAAGAGCCATGTTCTATGTTCTTGTTTATACTACTGGTAGCAAATGAACTATGGAAGCACTGTAATAGCAGTTAATGCATAAGGCGCCCATCAAGGTACCTCAGAGGTAAAATAGTAACGTGCACTGTCCAACAAAGAAACCCACAATGTTGTGTATAGGGTGCGTATTGTTTGCCGTATGAGGCAGGGCATGGGACAAACACAGTCAGTGCTGGCACCATTCTGTATTGTAACGCATGGAAATCCAAAGTAGGTGAGCAGACATGCAAGATGGAACAGCAGTGTAGCAGAATGGTCATGGCACGGACTGACTGTGAAGGGGTCATGTTTCGAAATGAGCAGTGACGAAGCCTGGCTTACCTACATCTGTGTACAGCATGCAATTAGACAGCAATCTGTGATACCAGCTAAACACAAGCCCACCCCAGTGCTCAGCAGTATGTCACCTTTCAGGGTGTCACAGAATGCACATCATAAACAACCATGTCAGTCAAGGCGAGTTCACATGTAACCCAAACACTGCACAGAAATGGAAGGAAACGAAAAGTAGAACGAAAAAAAACACACACATCACATGTGCTGTATCGCAAAAATGACATCCAGACCATGTGGCATCTACAGAAACGCACACACAAATTGGGGCTATCTGTAGCTAGGTACAGAGTGATGGTAATGTACCATGCTATCATAATAGTGTGCGACAGAGGATGTGAAGATGTGTCCAGCAAATGAGACAGAAATAGCAGGACAGGTGAAAGCTCATGATGATAGTGGACTAGCGGTGCTATGCAGAGCACACACACAAGAGGCAACCATGGAGAGATGAAATGTAGGAAGCTGTCGGAGTGCAGGATGGGTTGTAGCAGCATGCACATCAGGGTAGGATCACACAAGAGCTGGCAGACAGAAGATGGACAGAACCATGGGTCACAACTCAGATGAGGGTACAATGTGCTTACAGCACAAACCTGCCAACATATGACCGTCAAAGACATGGAAACGACATCTGCAGGACAAGCATACACATCCAAGAAAACAGAGACAAATCACACTGATGACCACTCCCACAAATAAAAAAGTAACCAACGCTAGCACAGAACAACAACGTCCACGTCATAGCAAAGGCTAAATTCACAAATAGTCAAGGCCACCACACAACACGCATGCTGGATGTAAGGACAGGGAAACCCACAGGAGAAAGCATGAACAAATGCACCTGGTGAGCCGCTGTGTACACATCGCATCACAGTCTGTATCTGGTACCAGGGACACATGCACACACACACAATGATATGTTATGAAGTGGATACAGCATGCAAAAGGAACAGACCATATCTCCCCAATTGTGAAAGACCCACACATATACTCCTACTCGAACCACGGACTAAATGCCAGGCCATACTATCCACCCACACAGCCATACATCAAGCACTGAACCACCAAATCCAAACCCTACAGTTATGAAAAACACACGGAAGAACTACCTGACCAGACGCGTCCAACACCCTCACTGTACCTCTGTAATTAAACTAATGCCTGCAATGGATGTGACATCGAGCGTCTGAACTGTATGCCGCCTCTTTACGGAACACCCTACCAAACTGCCCTTGAAACAAGACAGACAAAATACCCTCTAGAAAACAGCTGAAAACCAGCCAGTACCAGGAATTCCTCAAACCTTACACATAACAAACCCTATACGAATCAGACGCTGTCCACAATTTGTCAATGTCCATAGTATGTACTATGTGCCTTGTGGAAATCTTCAATCTAGCCTCCCTGAGGATGGCCCTGCTCTACATGTAAAACAACCCCCCTCCCCCCTTGTAATGTAATGTTGCTATGACCTGTGGAAATGTTGCACCAACATACACCTACATAAATGAATACATAAAAGAAAACATAACAAGAGGAAAGCAAACAACCAACAAGGGAAGTGCTTGATGTGTGCTGGAGCTGCATAGCAATCTTGCCCATGACAGGAGCAAATGCAACAGGAAAAAAGGCGCATCACACACCTGCTCAACCTCAAGACTACCACACCCCCAGGTGCAGTGCTGTGCAAACACCATTAAGACAGAGACGTATGGAACAGCTAATATGTGCTGGCTAGGCAGCACAGAGTGAACACCTTGCTGTACATTGACGACAGACAAGGGTGTGTGCAGAGGTGATGAAGCAGCTGTTCAATAATGTTCCAGCTAGCATATATAGTAACACAAATAAAATATACATGTTGTGAGACAAACTGCTAAGCATTGTGTTAACAAGCATGCCCCCAAACATACACACAAACAACACACAGAGGCAAAGCAAGACATTTTATTCCAAAGGGAGGGTCTGTATGGGGATGTGTACTACTCCGTGATGTGCCAAATTACAGACACATACATAGCTGTCATCGTACACCAATGTGAGCACAGGGGGCGATGGACCTTACCAGCAAATCCGTAGACACACGTGTAAATGTGGTCCACGAGTGGAGGAGCAGTGTAGTGTTCCAAAAAATGTCTTGTACACAAGGCAACCACGCATCATATCACAACAGCACACCATGCGCCCCTGGCCAAGTCACTGGAGGGACATGTGCAAGGAAACCCTCCATTCTCATGGTCACAAGGAGTCATGTGGGACTGAAATGTAAACATTGTACTGCATGTATGTCACAAAGATAAAGCAGACAAAGAGACAAATGTCTGTAAATTTCACATATTTATTTTTGACACGGATCATACATACAATACACAGTGTAACCTGAATTGCAATGTGGGTTACACCCTGGCAAATGATGGGAACACAGTCAACAAGGTCAAAATGCACATGCCACGTAAAGGTAACTTCCAGAGCCAAACAGAATGGCACAACCTAAAATGTGCATCAGGTGCATCATATGCACTGGGTAGCAGGGCCACACACCACAGTAGCTGCTGCATGCCCCAAATGTGTGACCCACATATGAGTGCATGTAGACTACAGGTGTTGCAGGATGAGAAACCCAAACACATCACATGACACCCCAGACATAGCCCTCATGCAACAGAGAAGGTCACCACATGAAAAACACATCTACTGCCAAGATGTTGTAATGTGACAAGCACATCTGTAAATTAATGTCCCAACTCCCACATAATGGCTGATCACCACAGCAGCAATGTGTCAATGTGCACCCCAAAAATCATCTCAAGCTTACTGACTATATGCTAACAGGTAGCAGGGACACATGAACAAAGAGTGAATACAAACCACACAACCGGCTGAAATGTGCAGACAGAACACCATGCAGGAGGTCCCCTTGCATTGTTTGATGGTTAGACAGTCTTTGGCCACATATAGCATGGACTAGAGAATGCAGATGATTAGTACGAACATGGAGACCCACACCAACACACCTCAAATGTAATGTCCTAATGCGACTGTTGTAAATGCAGGGGGTAACACAGGACTGTGCAGACGTGCAATGCAAGGTGTGACCATACATGCAGAGTGTCATGTCTGTACAGCAAACAAACACAATAAGCAGCATGTTAACATGCAAAGGATGGAAAATGAACTCACAATGACCCACACCTAGGCCATTGTTCCACATGTTGTGGCGCACAAACATAGTAATTCAGAAGCACAAGCACCAGCCGGACACTAACATGGTACAGTGATGCCACACATGAAGGTAAACCCCATTGGTCCCTCAACACATCAATCAAGGATGGTGGTGGGCATAAATGTGTGTTATTGGCAAAACATGTATGATGTCCAGGTGTGTGGCAAGTGGACATAGAAAATTGGAACGCTGTAACTGTTCCCCCCTGCCACAATCACGGCTGTATGATACAGTTCAAACAAACAGAATAGCGTATCCTGGGTGCAAGGTCACACACATGGGCCAAAGCTGTACACAAAAGAAATGGTGAGAAATGTTCAAAATACACAGATAATGTCAGTCCCTGATGCGTACAACGTCCCAAAAAACAAAGGGTCCCTGACATCCAAAACATCACTTACAAACAACCAATGCAAACATGGGCATGCATAGTAAAGTGTACGATTCCAATATGACACAGTCCCTGGAAGTTCATCTGTGTCCCTGCAATCAGCAGGACTCTCAGCCACAGCATGGCCCAAAATTTGTGTTCTACAGGTCTGTCATGGTAAAACCAGCAGTCCAAGACCAATCATGTCCTGCACAGGCCTCTGTTCCACTCCCATACGTGAAACATCCAATGGCAAATATCTCCTGAAACAATAACATGGTGGACTGTCACACAACAGGTGTTGGATGGGGTGCCGAGATGCACTGTAGCAAATGGGTTCATCATGTCCATTGCCCTGTGTAAGAAAAGCATACGTATGGCCAATGTCAGAAACCGTGCAACAACAGTACAAATTGCCACATTTCACAAAGCACAACATACAGACTAAAGGGATGCAAATGCAAACATCAGAGGATATGCTCATTAAATAAATACCACTTTTGAAACAACATGACATGTTGCTGCAGACACGGGTGTCACATGGATATGGATATGTTACATACCATGTCACACGGGCATCTCACAGCTACACACTATATGCATCTGTTTGTGTCTACAGAGATGCAACAGTACATGTCCATTACATGAACTTATAGTCCACAACAGGTTCAGCCAGATCTAATCACAAAATAACAAAGGTGGAACCTAACCTATGTGTGCATCATGTGTCCCTCATCAATTTCCTCAGCTGCTGCATAGCCACACCAGGTCACAGCGAACGGAGATGATGTCAGGCCAACCAGTCCAATCACCATGTAAATTCACACATGAGGGATCTCCACATCATGCCTATGTACGAGAGAAAGACATGTTGCTCAACAATAGTCCCACAAAACACAAGATGCAGCTCTGCTCACCACAAATGTGGGCCATGATGAAAAGGTAAACAGCACTACCGTAGAGGTATCAAACCCCACAATGACCCCCAGGTGGCCACACCCATCAAATCACATTATAATGTATCATGATTGTACAATGCAGCACCACATAGTCCACCCAGAAACCCCCACCCACACAATATGTGTAGTACAGTGGGACAGCTTTAATACATGGCCTGTCTGTGACCAAGTGCTAATTTGTGCACATAATGGCAGAGTCACATGCAGTGATACCCTGTTGATGGCATATCAAAATAAGATGGTGGAGGCAGCAAGTGTACGTTCCGCCAAAGACACAAATCCACACTCACATGTGGATCTGCTGTAAATATTCCTGAACAAACTTACCAGCAAACATACTGCACACAAACACATGGGGAGATGTGTGACAACAGCAAAATATGGTTGAGGGAGGGTTACAGAAGATACGTAAACAACACCAGCTTGCTAATATGATACATAACAGGCAATATGTTGTTGCCAATACATCACACACATACAATGCATCTGTAGATCTACCTACCCTGGACTCCAGCATCTCGGATGATGTTCTGTCATGTGCCAATGATCCACACCCACAGCAATGTCATCATGTATGTCCTGTGTAGTGGAGAAAAGAAAAAGAGAATGCCCTGTCAGGTTCCAGCGGGGAGGGCCACACTGCAACGTACTGTCCCCAGCTGTCATACAGCACAACATGACCCAGCAATGGACTGTTAACCCTCACACTGCACAGATCTCGCACATGGGTGAGGAACCATGTAGATGTGTGATGTTAATACCAAGGCCCCCCACATCAATCATATGCCTCCTCCCCTTGTTGTCCCACACACGTGTAGAAAGAGGTGGATGGACACACTATGTTGGTGACGCATCCCAAGGTCACACCATTACTCTGTGTCTCCCATGTTGACACCAACACCCCCTCTCTGTGCGTACTACTCTCCTAATGTTGTCTTGTTTCACAGTGTAATTACCTGTGACACCTGAAAATATGTCGAAAGACCACCTGTATCCACTGTGTAAATGCATATTATGCAGTGTACATCTCCTAAAGCACAGAATACTGACAGGTGTGTGATGCTCATGTGCCAAAATACATGGCAATGTCAGCACCATGTCTGTCCACAATATCCCCCATGTCTGTATGTCACCTTAACATGATGGTTGCATGTGAACCCATTGTGTAACTGTGATAATGTCCACCCATGGATAGCATAGATGTTTCACTGCCCCAAATAACCTCCATATAGGTCTGTGCGTGTATGTGGATAGAACATTCCTTGCTAGTGTACCCAAGCTATTTGTGGCTCTGTACTGTGCTATCCTGCCATATACACAGCATGTCCCATAGCCATGAGGCAGATGTAGCGACACTCTTAGCTACCTATGCCACTCCACAAATGGAGAACGCCGAAACCCAACATGGTTCAACACATCCTGCGTCACAGATGGCTAATGAAATCCACCCGTTACTGATCTCACCCACTGCACATCTGTATGTGTGTACATGTTAAATAATGCCATGAATGAATACACCTCAAATGAACTGTATCAATCATCTGGCCCCCTGGCTGCACTTTGCATATGTCCACATGAGTCACCACATCCATGTCTGTGACACCGGATGAGCCATATCTTAACACACACTGTGCTGTTGCAGCAATACACGTCACACGTCATCAATACCACCATGGAGACGTTGTCAGGCGCATCTGTACTGTGTTATGTCTGCCATATTGCATTGAAAATAACAAACATACACACATAGCCAACTCACAGGAGCAGAACACACACAGACACAAACACCCACAGCTTTCCTTACACAAACAAAGAGACTGCATGAGAGCTCACCACCTACATGGGCCCCCCTAACACACTACACCCCTCACCATATGCCTGACACCGGGCTCCTCACACACAGGAACACCAAATAACTGTGTCCAGCATTTTCTATCACAAACAACCACTAACTGGTACTGTGCTCCCCAAAAGCTCAGAAAGGTGTAGCAACACACACCCACACAAAACACCAACAGCTGCTGCTGTGCCCTGTCCACATTGTCCATAACACACCCATGACTACATGTTATGATGCATGTTTTAAAAAAGGACAACACAGTGTTGGATCTGAATGCTAAATGGTCAAACACATCACCCTTTATAAACATCACACGCACACAACAGCACATATATGTGGGTAGATGTGCAATACATACCAGTGAATATGTCTGCAATCAACCTCCGCCTGACCGCTATGCCCGCCTGTGTGTCACCACAGGCACGTACAGGGGGGCATGGTGGATCCTCCTCCACATCCTCATTAATCTCTGCAGGAATATGATGCCTGAGAGCAATGTTGTGCAGGATGCAACAGGCTACGATAATCTCTGCAACAGTCATTGGCATATATTGTAAGGCCCCACCTGATCTATCCAGACACCTGAAGCGACTTTTCAAAATGCCAAAGGTGCGTTCTATGACAGAGCGGCTGGAGGCGTGGGCCTCATTGTACCTCCGCTCTGCACATGTCCGTGGTTGACGCACAGGTGTCAGGAGCCAGGGCTGACACCCATACCCTGCATCACCTGCAGAAGAAAATGTTCCATGTGAATGAATGAGCGCATGACACCATCAATTGACAGACGTATAGACGTGAGAAGCAACCCACAACACATCAGGACAGACATATGTGACATCACAAATATCCAAACAAACGAACAACACCTATGGTGATAGAAATACAACAAATGCCCTGTCTACTCTGTAGAGACATGCCAAAGAAGAACACAATCCCACCCTGTCTTCCAAACATCCCCTATGTGTAGCACACATGCCTTGTTATGGGGCTCATGATCTCATCTCCGACACCATCACCACCAATGGTAGACTAGGCGACCAACACACATGAAACATACAAACAATATATGTTTGCTAATTAAACAGCACAATAATGTGTGCTGAGCCAATGTAAGCGCACACAGAGAACATGTATGTCTGTGATGTCAGCATGGATGAACACAATATTACCCTGCCACCCCGTGTCCTCAAAGGTCTACATATCTACATATAGCAGTCTGACGCTAGATGCTGTTGACTGCTTTCCACTAACCATCTCATTAGACAACATGCCCAATGTACCATCATCGTTCAAGACAACAAAACACTCCCACAATATGGCTCACAACAGCTGCTCTCACTGTCTCCAAACAAACGCACGCTTCGCCTACATAAACACCTGCAATGTTGACCAATCAGCAGCCTCATCTTATACAGGTTAATGGTATTTCCGTTCTGCGTTCAAGCGCCGCTTGTGTGCCGTGCACATGCGCAGGACGTGACGCAGTGGCGTCTGTGTGTGCATGGCGCGCATGTGCAACTGTTGGCACGTGTGCGTGTGTATGAGTGCGATGCGCATGTGCCAATTGAGGCGCATGTGAGTTTGTGTGTGCGCGGAGCCCATGTGCATGCCGTTACGCATGGGCGTATGCGTTGCCGTGACGCCATGATGCCCAGACAAACGCGCATGTGGTAAGAGTTGCGCATGCGCATCGCGCACACAACCTTACAGCAAAACGCACGCCCATGCGGAAATTGCCACAGACGCGCCGCACAAGCAGCGCCGTCGCACAGTGGCGCATGCGCAATATAAGCGCCGCCAAAAACCTACAAATGCACCCAAATGCCAGCAAAACGTTGAGGGTTGGATGAGGAGTAGGAGCGAGTATAGAGAGAGGGTGCGTTTATGAGAGGTGGTGTAGTTAGAGGTGTGTCTGTGTTATTTGTGTAGCCATATTTCCCCTGTTGTCCTATAGATACCCATATCTGTAGTCCGTCGTTTTGTGTGTTAAGTGATCTGTGTATTGTGTTGTTTACTGTTCCGTGCCTGTGTTGTGTGCCTTGTGCTGTGATCGTGGTTACTGTGTCTGTCCTGTGCTTTTGTGGGAGGGGCAGAGGGGGTGAGGTGTGGTGGTGAGGCGAGTGGGGAGCAGAGAGGTGGGAGGAGGGTGATGAAGAGACAGACACAGAGCCAGAGGGAGAGGGGGAGAGAGAGGGAGACACAGATGGATAGAGAGAGGGATAGGGAGAGGGAGGGAGGGACAGAGACAGAGAGGGATAGGGACAGGGAGGGAGGGACAGAGGGATAGGGATAGGGAGGGAGGGACACAGACAGAGAGGGATAGGGATAGGGAGGGAGGGACACAGACAGAGAGGGAGAGAGGGAGGCTGAGTGTGGGGGAGTGTGAGTCGGGGTTGCGCGAGGGTGAGGTGGTGCCTACAGTGCCACTGGTGGCAGGGCCTGCGGGGACTGAGGGACCTGTGCAGGTGGGGGCAGCGCCAGGGCCATCAGCACCTGCCCATCCTGCTCCCAGCAGACACACTGGTAAGAGGAAGCGTGTCCCAGTGCCTGAGGCCCTGAGGAGGAGGGCAACCAGATTCAGCGACACTGAGAACCACAACCTCCTCTCCATGGTTCTTGAAAACTATGAGGCTTTGTTTGGTCGAGAAAGCACACGGACAGGCACAGCAGGACATCAGGCGGTGTGGGAGGAGGTCCAGCGAGGGGTTGCTGAGGCAGGGGGCCCCCTACGGGACATAGATAGTCTTAAAAAAAGGTATTCAGATATCAAAAGAGGTATACGGCAGCACCTGTGTGCAGAAGAACACCATGCCAGGGGTACAGGGGGCGGGGGCCCCCTACCTGCCATGCTGACGCCCCTGGAGCAGCAGCTGGCCGAACGCCTGGGGCCGGTCTACACCTATGGGCTGCCTGTGCTGCTGGATACTGCACATCCACATGCAGGTGTGTATGTCACGCATATCCATCACGTCTCATTGCCTCCCTGATATGACCAATGTGTATACCGCTGACATGTGCAAATGCACACACATAACTATCTCCCCAGTCCCAGAATGTCCCTAGGCTGGTGTCTGAGGGTGTGTGCAGAACCCCATCATACCCTATGGTGTCCAACACATACACACACTGCCACCACTATCTCCGTAACGGTGAGGGTCTGAGATGTGTTGTGCACTGTGTGTGCGGTTGTATCCCTGAAGGATGAATGATAAGGCAGTCCGGGTAATAATATGTACATGCTGAGTTATGTCTCCCCCCGCATGGTGGCATGGAACAGGTGTAAAGAAATATATATTTGTCAGAGTGGGGATGAAGGGAACCATCACCTCAAATGCAGTATACGGAAATGTCCCTCCACAGTGTGTTTCACATTACGTCATGTGTTTGTTTTGTATACAGCATTGTAAACATGGGGAAAAGACTATAATGTACCTGTACTGTAACCCAGTTACCCAGCTGCGTAATGTGTCCTTTGTTAGAGGCACTGCAGGCAGGCAAACACACAGCATACGTATCAGGATATAGGATGAACAGTCAGGCCGTGCCTTACCAATCTCTGTCAGTCAGACAGGTTCTGCAAACCTTTGGTCCTGCAACACAATCATTGGCCAAGGGTATATCAACCACGGGAGTCTCCCATGATTGCACCAACCTCTGGTCATGTATTGCTCCCTCATGTATGGGATCTGTGAGCTCATTAATGGTTAACTATGTCTGCTGTAAAGCTGTACTATTTGCAGGTCTCACATCCTGTTGTGAAGGTTATTGCTTGCAGATGTCAGATCAGAACGACACATGAGGTCATCTCTGTGTGAACATCAATGACATGCACTGCTGTTACCCCTCCCCCACCTGTGTGGGTATGCAAGTGGTGTATGACACAGGTCATTTGTATGATGGGTGTCCCTAAACCGTGGCTCACACGTACGACACTCAGATCCCTCCTTGATGATATCGCCCCCATATAGATATGTTGTGTCAGCCACACTAGACTACATGGTACATCTCCCAGCTGTCCTTTGAGAATAGCTGGGGATGTTCCAACCCACGTCAGCCTGCAGCCACCTGCCCTCATAATGCCTGATCGTGTGTTTTCTGAAAGGCAGTGGTGAGCCAAACTGGCTGCTACTAAAACCTGTCACTGGGAGTGGGGACACCATGTACCTTGCCGTGTGGATTCTACGCATATTTGTGGCCACACTGCCCACCTTCCCACGCGTCAGCTGTTCCCCCCAGAGGCCTAGGCGTCATTCCTGTGTCTCTCAGTACACACACCTCACTTGTTCCCAGATGGTCATGTCAGTCAATGACCAACCCTAGAAACTGCTGGTGTGTTTGGGAATACCCTGCCCTACAAATGCTGCTGGGCATTGTTTCCCCCACAAAGTCAAATGTCTCGGAAAAACAGGCAAGCCCCTGGACTGCACGTTGTTTCCCTCCCCCGTCCTCTGCTCCCCTGCCTCTCTGCCACTCTCCGTCTGTCTCTGTGGCCCTCTCTGTTTAGCAGGCTGCCTCTGCATTGGGCAGTCTGCCCCCTGATGTGCCGTGGTCCATTAGTGTCCCAGCCATCCCCTTCTCCCGAGGTGAGGTGTGGTGGCTGATTGGCCATGTGGTACTTGTTGTAACTAGATACATGGCTGCATCCACCTGCATTAACAACACCTTACAACTGGACGCCATTTGTCCACATGGTATTTGTGTGTGCAAGCGCGTTACAACCCCCCCCCCCCAAGGCCTCAGCACAAAAAACCCGGAGATGCAATACACACAGGGACAAATGTGTAGCTGTGTGATACACAGATGTCACAAACCATACATTGGCTAGTATTTGCAGTCAGCTGGATGGCCGATGAACGGACCCTGACATTGCTCCCCCACCCCCAATGATTCTCAGACAAGACACCTCTCACACACATGCCGATCAGCGTCTGAGAGGGCGGTCTCCCCAGGACTCTGCATCATTTGGGGAATGTATCTTTGCCATGTGTAGAGGTCATGCACATACCCAAACATGTGCAATCTGTGCCTGTGCTATCAACCTCCCCAATCTCACAGTCACACATGTACACGGTCAGTCACATGTGGAAAAATATGCCTGTTGTGGGGGACGGGGGCAGTACAGTGTATGGGTGGTGGTACGTTATGGGTAGCCCTGTATCGACACCTGCCAGCACAGCAGACAGCCACAACAGCAGTGCGTGAATAGATATTCCCTGACACATGTCTTAGAAAATGTTCTGGCCACGTGTGACAATACACGTATTCACACGTCCGACAGGCACATGTGTCACCATTCCCCTGACCCTGGTGGCTGCAGTAAAACATGACCTATGCTGTGACGATGACATATGTCCTCACTGAGATATGTGGTGGACCCTCACAGCTGCAGATATCCCTGTCGTGTCGTGTTTCCCCATGGCCCCCTGTTAGGATACAGGGACACATACAACATGTGTCACACATCCCAGCAGTGCCTGAACCAGTTACAGACATGTAATGGTGTAGCAGCCCCTGACCAACACCACCATCACTGGTCCATGTAACCTCATCTGTAATTGTGCATTTGTCTGTGAGGGTGACTTTTCCATCTGACGTACGCTACGCACACTGCTGCATGTGCCTGTCAATTGTCACCTGATCATCTCCAGTAGTAGCTCCCTACATTGTAGGTATGTGGCAAACACATGTAGCACTGTGATGACAGTATGTCCCATGGGAATATGCCCTGTGTAATGGCATGCACACTCAAACAGAGACTATCAAGGAAAGTGTAGCTGTTGTTGCTGTGTAGCCCTGTGTGCACACACGTTAGGCATATGGGGTGTGGAATGGACTGCTGGGTAAATGCACATATGAGGATATAGTGAAACATGGAGCACACACAGGGCGTGCAGGGCTGAATCACAGACCCTTTTCCCTGACACAGGTACATGGTGGTGAGCGAGAGGAATGCGAGTATGTAGGGTCTCTGTGTGCAGCACACATACAGAGTCCCCACAAAAGCACATAAGTGTGGTCTGCATCACACATGTAGATGTTGATGTACAGCTTACACATATGTTCTTCAATTGTGTTTGCACACAATACAGGTGATTATAGCACATTGCCGCCACATGTGGAGGAAGAGGAGGAAGAGGAGGAGGAGCAGGAGGAGGAGGAAGAGGAGGTGTGCCAGGCAGCTGACACTGTGGCTGATGTACAGTTGCTGCCCCAGGGGGAGAGCCCTGGTCCCCGGGAGGGCCACATGGGGCCTCCACGAAGCCCCACCTCACCAATGTTATCTGCAGGAGGAGCTTCAGCACCAGCACCACGGCGGAATGAAGCAGGGGACGATGTCCTACTGGCGGAGCTGAGGGCCCATCGTGCCACATCCCAACGCGACACTGAAGGTGGGTCATAAACAATCTCTCCATGACACATCACTATGCTGTGTGTACACAGGATATCAGGTGTGCACCCTGTGGAAGAATTGTCAATTCCTAAAAGGCCACACACAGACACTCGTGGTTACACAAGCTAGCAGTGTCAGACACGTCAGCGTGCAGTATGTGCAACACATTGCTGGCAGTGGAACCAAAGTGTGAGCAACACATGCACAACAGACTATATATCGTGACACACAATTGTTGTGTGTGACCTGAATCACCAAGCTAGTCGTCTGTCACCAGTTATACATCCCCTATGTTTGCTGTGCACTGTGTTTGCCCACACACATGTGTACAGCAGAGGGGAATATGTGGAGGGACGTGACCGTCACAGCCACAACACACACACCACTAGTCCATCTCATGGGTGTGTCTGTGGTGTATGTGACAACATACCCGCTACAGCTGTGATATGTGTGTCTACATTACACAGTACACAATGCCTTTACATAATGTTTGTCCCTTTTTGGCCTACTGACAATGTTACACACACCCTGACAGGCCTGAGGGTGTTCACACGTACAGATGCAGACGTAACAGTACAGATATGTGAGGTGACGATTTGTGTAAGGAGAAATAAATGATGAACATAACACAGGACAACGTAAGCCTCATGGCTGTAGCACAGCCATGTGCCAGTTATTCATTGTGTGAACTGTCCCCTGGGGCAGGGGGAATCAGGGTGACATACACAGGCCTAACCTACGTTTGATATGCAACGTCATAATGGGCACATCTCACACTGCCTTTATGAGCAAGTGTCCACACAGCATCATATATGACATTATCGTTCACAGTGCCTATCACACACAGAGATCACCATTCGCAGACAGGACAGGTTCAGGTGTGCGGTTCCCCTGGTTGGGGGGATACAGGACCCTGTGGTCACGTGTATGCCCACACCTAGGGTTGGTTTTGTGACAGACAGACAGAGTGGTCACGCTGTTCTGCACATGTATATTCCTGCAGCATAGCCGTCTGAGGCGGCTGCCCATTAGGGGCGGAATGCCCTAGTACGTGTTCTTGAATCAGTGTGGTGGCTGAGGCCATCAGGTGATGTGGTTGAGGGTGACACAAGATGCAGTCATAACGGGCAGCCATCACACAGGTAACATGTGCTGAACAAAAGGTGTGTTTTGGTGTTAGCAGGTCCAAAGGCAGACCTGCTATCGGTGACCCTAACCCCAAACAGACCAAAGACCTCTCATCCCAAAAACACATTTCCCAAAGCAAACGTGAAACTGCTACAGCAAAAGCCTATTCGTGACCCTCATGTCCTTGCAGTTCCAGTCCGTTCACTGGAACAAAGCAATTTCCACTCACTGTAACATGCTAAATCAAGCACATATGTACAGTTGCTCTCAGCCTCTCGGTAACAGCTTGTGCTGCCATGCAGCATGATAGTCAGGTAGGTGACCAGCAGTCTCATACACGTACGGCATGTGACTAATGGCTGCATGGACAAATGAGGTTGTGCTCCCCCCCCCCCGGCGTTCACAATGGAATATACAAGGCAGCGACATCTCTTATATTTTGACTCACAGCACCCAGTACAGATCATATACATTGCCCATAGCCAAGGCTCATTCCATCATATCAGCAGGGGGTGCTGATGTTTGTGTGGCAAATGCAACTGCTAGCTCACCCTGTGTTCTGTGGAACACAGGGGGTGGGACACATCCAGGGATATTGTGCCTGACGGGTGATAAGACCAAATAGCTAATACGCCCACTGGGAATTCCCACCTCCCTTTGGAACTGTGTCACGGACACCTGCCCTTCCTCCCCCTGAGGGATCATACAGAGGCGACGTGTTTTGTTACGTGCTAGCTGACGTCATTCCATTCCTAGGCCGTGTGAAATGTTTTGCCCCTTGCCTGTGTTCTGGACTGTTGGTCTCCAAGTGACAGCTGTAGTTGTTGAGATCCTCACAGGTTCCATTCCCCCCTCTGACCCTGCTACTGGCCTTGTAGGTTCCAGTTAACCCCTTTGGGATTCCAACATGTCTGACCCCTGCATTGCTGTCTCCACTACTGCACTACATGGAGCCCCTGTCCCACCGGGCTCACCTGGCTCTTGCCCCCACAATACCTTGGCTCCTAGTTGGTCTAACCCCTTGGCTACCCTCACCTGTAGTATGACGCTGTTTAAATGCCTGCCATGTCGCCGCCCTCACTGGGCACACCTTCCCTCTCCCCACATTTGTCGTGGGGAATGGGGGTGACTGCAGGCTAGCGTTCGAAGTGTGTGTTTGTGATCTATGTTCCCTTTGGGATCTATGCGTAGGTGAGGCCATCCCCCATGTATTGGTACACCCTTTCTCCCCTTCCCTTCCCAGGGCTGTGTGGCACCCGCAGCACCACAATATGCGACACTGAGGTGTACATTTGCATGGCCGCTAATAGTGCACCGTGTAATAACACTTATCACTACGGCACCTGATGTGTTGTGAGCCAATGCACACCTCACTGCCGGCACGCATGCTGCCAGGCACAATCAGGGATGCCCCACACCCCTATATCTGTGGCTCAACACTCATCTCTGAGTCCTGCCACTGGCATTTGCATGCTTAGCATACCCCTGTATATGTACATCTGTAGTCTGTGTCCCTGTGCTGCAGCATTCCATCATCGCCATGGCCCTTGGGAGCACGCAACATGGGCCCAAAGGTGTACCTGCACAGTCATCTGCCCACTAGGGTCACTCCGGGGGGGGGGGGGGAGGAACACCTCAGCTGTCACACACATGGGAGAGTTGTGGTCCAGGCCAGGTGATGGTTTGGGATCTTCTGCTCACACCCCAACCCCCATTGTCAGGAGCACTGCACTGGTCACATGGCCATGGTGTGTGTATCCCTCACCTCTACCCCAACATGGCCTGCCTGTATGCATCCCACCTCTCTTACTCATTGTGTATCCTCTGGTGTTGTTGCAGTCAGTTGCAAAACCTCCAGCCACCCACACAATGTACACCTTTTTGCTAGCTGTTGTCTCCGTGCTGTCGGATGACCTCACCTAATGTGGCTGACCCATCCTGCTTGTCCTAGGAGAGGTACACGTATATGATATCTGTCTCTGGGAGTACTGGTACATCTGCTGAATGTTGTTGCTTTGGTGCAGACGTGGTTTCCCTGTGTCTGTGCCTCACATCATGTACATGGCGCATGCCCTGTGTGTGGCCCTACACTAAACCTTTTTCCAAAGCTTACTCACATCACAATATGTATTTGACCAATACAGTTTGTGACATGCAAAGGGGATTAATGTGATAGATGTGTTGCCTTGTTTTGATGGACAATTGTACCCAGCACAGGTATCTCACAGACCACCTTCTCGTCCCCACACAGGCATTCGTCAGGAACTGGCAGCTCTACGGCACACTGGTGAGCGCCTCATACAGGAGCTGGTCCATCAGTGGCACAACATACAGGAGAGGCCGTATGGGAGGATGTGTGTGGCCATGGAGGGCATCCAAGCTGCGCTGGAGAGATTGGCACCACCCCCACCACCACCACCACCTCCGTCACACGCACCAGATGACTGGGTGGGGCCAGCTGAGGGGGGAAATATGCGGCGGGGCAGACGTGGGAGGCCACGCCGTCGTCCGTACAGCATTAAAGGTCATGTTGACATTGGATACATCATATGTCTCAGTCCAATGTGTTTCCCATTTATACCTTTGGTTTGTGTGCACATGCATGCTTAGACCATGCCCAGATGAGCTGAGACCAGGCCCGTTGTTGCCGGCGGTTCAGACTGTCAGGTATTACAGCACACATGTCATTACCTGGTGTTCTGGACATGCAAACAATCTGTTCATTGCCCCTTGGATGCACAACAGCGATGTATACATAGGCCCAATAGCACATGTCGGCCATCTCCAAGGTAACGTCAACAGTATCTTGACCAGTCCCCGTTCCCATCCCCACCTACTGTGCACATTGGGGGACGATGTGTGGCCATTGGCCCTGTCTTTGGCAGGGGTGACATGCATGTCCGGCCCCCCCATGGCACACATGTGTCAGAGGCACACATGGGTGTCATGCGTATGTACTATGCTGGTGTGCACCAGCGATTTGTGTTGCCACACACCCATCCCTGTGACATGCCTGCTCAGGTGGGAAATATTTAGACCAACATAATCTGTGGCTACCCATGTCCCATTCACATGCACACATGTTTAACACACAGCTACGCATGTGGCGCTAGTACCATTATGATGTCCATGGCTAGGTTACATGTCCAACCAGGTGTACAGCCCTATTCAATGCCTGAGTACATGTTTTGTGTGTGAGGTAAACACTTCACCATGGAGGCAAGGTCATAAACAAAACATTTATTTTAAATACAAACATACCCTGGGCAACATGCCCAACATACACCACCGCATGTGGTGGGGGTGGGGGAAACACAGCGCAGCAGGGGGCACATAGGGGCGTCACAGGTGCCAGCCGTGGTACCTGTCACGCTCTTCGGCAGGTGGCCATCAGGATGCCAGATACACCACATCAGTGGCCACCTGCCGAACAGCCCCAGTCAGGCACTGCAGTGCGTGGTACATGACATGGATGTCGCGTCGTACGTCATCCAGGGCCACAAACACATTATGCATACACCTGTCAGCACACAGACACACAGGGGCTGTGGTCTGTGTGCTGGCATCTGCATGAGGTGCTCCAGTGGCCCTGGATGGCGCACGATCGTGCTCATGGCCGTGCCATGACCATGCCTGCAGTGTCGGACTGGTGCCCCAGTGGCCCTCTGCTGGGCTGTGTTCCCCTCCACCCACATCCCACCCCTCCCCCCTCCTTCCAGACCCACCCTCCACCCTCCGTGCCCAAACAATCACCCCAACTCCACCCTCCCTGCCCACAACCCTGCCCCCTGTGCCCCTCTCCCCTGCACCCCCATTGTCCCATTGTCCTGATGCCCCTGGTCAGGGGTATGGGTGCTGCTGGCAGATTCATCCTCCTCCCCCTCATCACTCGATGACCCCACCACGACCACCTCCGGACTCTCGTGACCCCCATCATGCTGCTTCGTCATCAACATCTCTGTGGGGTTGTCCTCCTCCTCCTGTGTTGTGCGCTGGGTGGTGGGCCTGCGTGGTATGTATGAGGAGGTGTGTGGCGAGTCGTCGCTGGCATGACTGTCTGTGAAGGATGACATACATCAGGGCACATCCATGTGTGACACATACAGAATGTGATGATACAAGCAATACACAGGCTGGTGGTCCTATGGGCCACCTGAACCTGTGGCTTGGCCCTTTCACAACTCACCATCGTGGTGGTGCTCCCGCTCTCTGCAGGCACGTTCCAGGAACTGGGGGTGGAAATTTCGGAGTTCACGCCCCTTCTTCCTCAGATCCTCCACCTGTGGATATGCAAACGTTGTCTAGTGTCAACACATACCACCTGTCACTGGGGCTATGGGAAAACAGACTATGCCCTGTGTGGCCCGCATCTTGTTTCTCCCCCACCCCTGCTGTTTGTGGCATATAGAGCATAGTAACGCACCTCCAGCAGTCAATCCCTTCCATATGTGCGAAAAGGTTAGCAGATAAGTGTCACAGCGGTATAACCTGAGCGTAGCTTACATCCACCTGCACTGTCATGGTGGGCAGCACTCACCACCATCACAAGGGGTGTGCATGCTGCCCCCCACCCATATCCCCACAACACCACTCCACAACGGTGGAATGGTGGGAGTGACAGTGAGATACAGAGGTGAAGACCAATGCGGACAGGTGGGGCATCACAGAGACAGAGGGGATGGGGGGGGGGGACAGATCACCTAGGGGACATGTGCATTGCAGGACAGATCCCTGCTGTGCAATGACAGCAGCTGTCCAAGGTGTGTGTGTCTGATGTTGCCTGGAACAGGTGGGACATGTTAACCAATGGAGGTGACCCACTCGGACACATTGCCACTTTATGATCCCCATAGTGGGTGTCCCCTGTGGGGCATCTCACCTAAAAGGTAGGCCTCGGGTTCCCTCCCTATGGGTGTTTCCTCAGGGACGGCCATGTGTGTACGTGTTCTCTCACAGCATCATCATAACACATAGCATCCCTATGTGGGCCTCCAGCTGAGCGTAACTGCCTCCTGAGGTTCCCGCAGGCCACCATGTAGCTGCTCGTCAGATGCCATTCACATAGCCAAAATATCATGGGGTACGGGAGGCATCCATGGCCCTCACCTGCTGGAGCATGTATTGTTCAGACAGGTGAGTTACGTGAAGTGGCCATGTTCACATTTGCACAATGCAAGGATGGCAAGGCTGCACATCATGTGTTATCGCCAGTCTGCGATGTTGCCTTGCTCGTGTGACCAGGAGGTCAGGGGGGGCACTCCCAGATTGTCTCTGTGACAACATACATCGTGGCATGCAACTGGTTTGTGGGAGGGGGAGAAGACAGGACCTCTGTGGATGTCCCTGTACAGATGGCCTCCACGTCCAGGAGTGGTCATACTGACATCCCCCCGCCCCCCAGATGGGCAGCTCCCACAGCCATGCACCCTTTGCATACTGTGTGCTGTGTCTGGACCCAGGATGTGAGCTGTGGGTTGTGATGGCCTCCCCCTGATAGCAGATACACTGTGCACATACGGGCTGATTGGTGGTTGTGCAGATGGTTGTAGGCATCCTGCTGGTCTGTGGAGGGGGGTTAGTGAGGCCTGTGGGGGCATTGCGATGACATTGCCATGTGGTGACATATGTACATCTCTCAGGGGGATAGCCCTGCCCAGTCATGGCCAGTACCAGATGTGTCTGTGCCCTCATGTAGTCTCCATTAGGCGCATATAGGGGCTGTGTGATACACAACCCACCTGTTGAGGTGGCCCCACCTGTACCCCTCGTGAGCTAGTTTGCAGATGTCCCAGAAAGCCTGCTGGGGTCATATTCAGGAAATTGTCCCCACATTGTATTGTGAGGGGTGGGGGTTTTTGGGTGGTTTGCATGGGCCACCTCCCATGGTTGACAGTGTCCAGGCCCCCTATGGTTTGTCACAACACACATGCATGCGGGGACATGCTGTTAATGAGCTGTCCCATATATGTTCCCGTGCTTTGCAGGGGGTGGGGATGTACCTCACCAGGTGTTTTGATGTCCTCTGGGTGCTTTTGCTACTATACAAGCTACGGCTGGGTGTTCCCCAGATGTGTTATTGTGTGGAACATGTACAGTTCTATCAGGTTGAGCTGGGTGTGGTCCATGATGTGCATGTGACTGATGGCCTATGTTTGTGCTGCACAGTTTGTAGTCATTTCTGCCCTTCCAGTTGCTGGGTATTATGCTTTGGATCCCCTGGCCAGGACAGACCTGTCAGCATCCACCTTACGGATCGTTGCTGGCACCCTGTCCGTGACATTTAGACACACATACAGTGGGTGTAACAAGCAAGATAGTGTGACAGACGTGCATGTAGGCGGCATGTGCCACACACATGTCCATGACACAATGGCAAGGGCACGGACTCAGCCTATGTGCCCACACCAGTCCAACGCTACCCTGTTGCCAACATTTCCCCTCGCAACAGGCATGCCTGACAGGCGGTACCTATACCTTCCCCATGTCATATGTGCGGGGCACATCTAGGTGCTCTACATGTTCCTCTGACTCCATCCACTACATCCCCTGCGACATTGTTTGGGACAGTATCCTGGGTGACAGCAGGGATGCATGGCACACACGGCAGCCGAGGCAGCAAGGTTCATACGCCCCTAACAGAGTGTCTGTCGACATGTCATCTGTGACATTGTGTCCTGAGCATACCTGACTACACCACAATGGGGTGCTCAGGGGGCTTTCCATTTGGCAACACAGGTAACGTCTAACGCTGCATAGTTATTATCTCGATATGTGCCATGTGGGGAGGGTTTGGGAGGTATATCCCCTCCTGTTCAGGGGGTTATCCTGTATGTTTTGATGTCCTGGCAGGGTGGCCCCCTCCCTTGGCATCTGTGGATATTGATGATTGTCTGCCTCATGTCTCGTGTGTTGTACCTCAGTTGTGATACCAACTGACTGGAGCATGGACACAGGTCATGGCAGCCCCTAGTGGGTCTGATCATTGGACGAGAACATTCACCTTTCTGGACATACAGGCACCCCTTTGCAATTTACATTGCTATACTTGGAGCTGTTCCATTCACTAGGCACCTAGGTGGATTGGATGTATATTGTCCCTGGGGTTTCTTGGAGAGTGCGGTTCTGGAACTCAGGTGCGTTGTACCAGAGGTGACGTGGGACCAATGTGTCCCACACAATAAACATCTGCTGTGATGGTCCATATGCCCATGCTGTGCCCCAAACCCTTGTGTGTGCCAATGACATGCTAAGTGTGGCCTGGGGTGGTGTGAGGTACCCTGGTGTATCAGGGATGGCTGCAGGCCCGTGTCTTTGGCACACCAATCTGTGTGCTAGTGACAGCTGCTATGCCTTTACAGTTATAATGGACACATCCCATGCCACAATGCACGGCACGTGGTGTTATGACGCATGTCCCGACTCCCCACTGGTTCTGTGGTTACGGACTCGCTTTTTTGGGCCTGGCGGTAACACCAGAGCTGCTTGGAATGAGTGCATTTGCCAATGCCACTGCCGGGCCATCCCGATGTTGTGGCGTTTGTGGCCCTTTGGTATCAGGCCACATTATGTTGGTCTACATGTGATCCACAGGACACATGGCGCTCCACAGGGGAAATGGCTACCACCACAGCCACATTGTGAGGTTGGGGGGACGCTGGGCTGGGGTGCTCGGTCAGCCACCACCCCTGGCTGCCCTCCCACTGGGCAATCATGGTGACAGGTCACATGTGGGCCCTTGCCATTCAGCACACTGGGCATGGCTGGCACTGACCAGAGAGTGATTGGCACTCTTACCTCATGTCCTCCCGCACATGGTGTGTTTCCCTTGCTGATGGCGTGGTTCGGGCCTATGCATACATAGTGGAGTGACGTGATATGGTCATTCTCAATGTTCCCCTGGTATTGTGCTTGGATCATGTCCACACAGCTACTAGTGATGGGGCTTCAGATACACCAGTGTCGCCGTTAGTGGGGATCTCGGCAGAGACACACACAGGGGTGTCTCTAACATGCAGGTGTATTGCACTTACACGGACACAGAGATGACAGTTTTGTGAGAAATGTTGAACTGGGGAGCAGCATTTGGGGTTTGCATCAGGGCAGACCACATGAGCTGTGGGGTACTCCCATATGCTTTTATAGTGGATGGTGGGGAGCAGTCACATCCTGTCTTACACACTGCAGCTCAGACAGCAATGGGTCATGTCATTCATGCTTGTTCCAGGTGGTTATCTGTCCCCAATGGCACATACATGCCTCAATGTGGGTGCGGACATGTGTGCAGTGACACCTATGTGCATTGTCGGTGTCTCCCTGAGCGCATGGAAACATTTTCCTTTGCCACCCTTGTCAGACATGGCATTGCCATGCCACATTTGTTTGGCCAATGTGGATGTCCATGCTGAGCCCTTTAACCCAGTAGGTATTACTTTAGATAAATGTGTGGTCACATTATCTAAAGATGTCATGGAATCCAAACGCAATGGCACCCGGATATACCAGCGAATATGTTAGTTTTACCATACATGTGACATTGAGTGGTTTGCCCTGTGCACCTTGGCAGGGGACAGGTCCATGACACGTGGATATCTACATGGCCATGGATGTCATGGCTTTCACCACTACATGAGTTGTGTGTCCTGTATGTCGTCGGGCTACTGATAGCTAAGTCAGACCTACCTTGGCAACTGTTAGACACAGCATACTGGTGATGGTGGACATGCATCTGTCACCTTCCAGCCTATCGTTTGTTGTTAAATTCCTCTGACCTGTGTCCTTGATGGTTATATGAGATGTGACTGCACACAGTACGGGCAGTGACACATCACACGGATATGTGCTTTTCATGCCCCTGTACATATGTGAATTATAGGCTGCTGTGTGCAACCTGAGTGGGTGTATGCAACCCCTCCAGGGCATCTGTGAGGTACATGTACAGAATGGGCCATTGTGCCTGGGGGCTGTGGGGATGTGCGACATGATTCTGCATAACTAGCTTTCGACATGTCCCTCTCGCAAGGGTTTGCACCTCCATTTTGCGGCTACAGTGTCATATTTGTTGCTGACACACATCCATATCTGCATCTACCATAACATCTCCATACATCTACAGTGTGTGTGCTGGACTATGTGCCACATAGAGCGAGTGTGCGTTACAAACAGACCAATAGACCCTATGTGTCAGATCTGACTAACATACCCTCCGTTACAATCATCTCTCACCCACCAGGGTCTTGGGTGTCCTAGGGCACGTCATCAGCAAGATACAGCATTGCAACATGGTGAGACCCTGGACGCCACATCCATGTATCAGGAATGCATGATGTTCAGATGATTGAACACCATCCTCACAGTGCACTATATCACCAGGGTGACTGTGGAACACTATGCTGGGCTTGGCAGACAAATGGGGATAGTTGTATGTATTAGCCTACACTGGCACAACTGCACAAATCTCCAGGGTGATAGAGAACCCACTTGGATGGGCTCTCTGACCTCCTGAGGGTAGGGAGGAGGTTTCAAACTACATTAGGACACACAACCATATCTCCAGGGTGATAGAGAACCCACTTGGATGGGCTCTGTGCACTCCTGGAGGTAGGGTGAGCTATCAAACTACATTAGGACACACATCCATATCTCCAGGGTGTTAGAGAACCCACTTGGATGGGCTCTCTGCACTCCTGGAGGTAGGGAGGAGGTTTCAAACTACATTAGGACACACAACCATATCTCCAGGGGGATAGAGAACCCACTTGGATGGGCTCTCTGCACTCCTGGAGGTAGGGAGGAGGTTTCAAACTACATTAGGACACACAACCATATCTCCAGGGTGATAGAAAACCCACTTGGATGGGCTCTCTGACCTCCTGAGGGTAGGGAGGAGTTTCAAACTACATTAGGACACACAACCATATCTCCAGGGTGATAGAGAACCCACTTGGATGGGCTCTGTGCACTCCTGGAGGTAGGGTGAGCTATCAAACTACATTAGGACACACATCCATATCTCCAGGGTGATAGAGAACCCACTTGGATGGGCTCTCTGCACTCCTGGAGGTAGGGAGGAGGTTTCAAACTACATTAGGACACACAACCATATCTCCAGGGTGATAGAGAACCCACTTGGATGGGCTCTCTGACCTCCTGAGGGTAGGGAGGAGTTTCAAACTACATTAGGACACACAACCATATCTCCAGGGTGATAGAGAACCCACTTGGATGGGCTCTGTGCACTCCTGGAGGTAGGGTGAGCTATCAAACTACATTAGGACACACATCCATATCTCCAGGGTGTTAGAGAACCCACTTGGATGGGCTCTCTGCACTCCTGGAGGTAGGGAGGAGGTTTCACACTACATTAGGACACACAACCATATCTCCAGGGGGATAGAGAACCCACTTGGATGGGCTCTGTGCACTCCTGGAGGTAGGGTGAGCTATCAAACTACATTAGGACACACATCCATATCTCCAGGGTGATAGAGAACCCACTTGGATGGGCTCTCTGCACTCCTGGAGGTAGGGAGGAGGTTTCAAACTACATTAGGACACACAACCATATCTCCAGGGGGATAGAGAACCCACTTGGATGGGCTCTGTGCACTCCTGGAGGTAGGGTGAGCTATCAAACTACATTAGGACACACATCCATATCTCCAGGGTGATAGAGAACCCACTTGGATGGGCTCTCTGCACTCCTGGAGGTAGGGAGGAGGTTTCAAACTACATTAGGACACACAACCATATCTCCAGGGTGATAGAGAACCCACTTGGATGGGCTCTCTGACCTCCTGAGGGTAGGGAGGAGTTTCAAACTACATTAGGACACACAACCATATCTCCAGGGTGATAGAGAACCCACTTGGATGGGCTCTCTGCACTCCTGGAGGTAGGGAGGAGTTTTCAAACTACATTAGGACACACAACCATATCTCCAGGGTGATAGAGAACCCACTTGGATGGGCTCTCTGCACTCCTGGAGGTAGGGAGGAGGTTTCAAACTACATTAGGACACACAACCATATCTCCAGGGTGATAGAGAACCCACTTGGATGGGCTCTCTGCACTCCTGGGGGTAGGGAGGAGGTTTCAAACTACATTAGGACACACAACCATATCTCCAGGGTGATAGAGAACCCACTTGGATGGGCTCTCTGCACTCCTGGAGGTAGGGTGAGCTATCAAACTACATTAGGACACACATCCATATCTCCAGGGTGATAGAGAACCCACTTGGATGGGCTCTCTGCACTCCTGGAGGTAGGGAGGAGGTTTCAAACTACATTAGGGGGGGTGGGGTGGGGTGGGGTGGGGGTGGGGTGGGGTGGTAAGGGAGATTTCCAGCCACATAGGCAAATTGTGTCTAAACACCTAACCTTGCCTGTGGAGCACAATATGCACATTCTATAGGACAACTACGGTGCTAGCAGTTGCCAGCAATAGCAGACTCATTCCAGCTGTCGTACAGAAAACCTTCAGGTCACTCTCTGCTATTTAGAACATATCCATATTTCTAGATCAGTCAAACAGTAGAGCCAGAGACACCCAGCTCAACCAACACCATCTGACATTTTGCAGCAGAAGGCACAGTGTGTGCCCAGCTACTGACCTTGCAAGGTGTTCCAGCCAGACACATGGTAACTGCAGTCAGGCCGCTTGCCAGTCCATGGTGCATGCTACCAGGGAAGCTCTGTCCACCCATAACTGGGATGTGATCACAACCACCATGCAGTTGACTCAGTGATTGGGCCCCATATATATGGGACCCATAAACATCACATGAGAGAACTACTGTATGGCAATATGTTGTAACCTAGCCATGGCGTGATCACTGATCGTTCAGGGTGAGGGTGACCTCCACACAGTGCATGCTATGAACACCATGTCTGTGGAGGTGATGGCAAGGCACAACATGGTCCTAGGCATGCACATTTGCCCTGTGTAGCTGCATCCTGCTTCTGCCGCCCTGTCTGTTCTATACCCAGAGTACTTTGCTCCTCATTATGCACATTTGCAGGCGAATACTGGCGACGGTGCTATCAGTGTGTGCTGTGGGAGGTGTTGGCAGCCACCACACACTGGATAGACAGACACACACTCCCTACACCTAGGACAGCATTGAGCAGATGTAGTGTGATTTGGGAGCAGTGACCAACGCAACAGTAATGGGCACACTGCGGGCATGGCAACTTTGGGGTACACTTTTGGAGAAATGTCCCAGGCTGCTAGTCTCTGCAGGGCACATGACCTAACTCACAGTGTACATACATCAGAGACGTTGTTATGTTACAGTTCGATGATCTGCTTGTGCTTGGCATCAGCATTTCTAACACTCACTGCTCATACCAGGCTTCTGATATGTGTGTGATGTATCCCCATGTGTAGTGTGTGATTGGTAATTTCTGCACATGCTAGTTTTTGGCAGGGGCACACAGGACCCGACATCCTGCCGCTGCATTGGTCTTCGGATAATGGGGCCTGCAGGTGCAGGTGTTTCCGCCCCTGTTGGCCACTGCTCTAGGGCAGATTTTCACAACTCCAGTCAATGTGGTGCAAACACTGGTCAGGTTTTCATGATGTCCGTGATGAATATGACTGTGATACAGATGCATACCATGGTGGTGGTCACTTAACTTGCAGCACACACATCTTTATTGGATACATCAGCGACCCTGAGTGTTTTTTTAGCCTGCATGGCTGCATTAGGGGGACTGTGCTGTGGGTGAGGCATATGTTTATGTGGTGTGGGCTGTTTTATATAAAATATGTTATCTGTACCAACGCTTATGTCCTCAGCAGGGGAATCCCAGTCTTTACTAACAGGTTTCATGCATGGGAAAAACATGGGGAGTGGGATGGCAGGTGCCCCAGCTGAGATTTGAACCTGGGGCCTTCTGCTCTTGGAGGCACTTGCTTTGTGTACTGCACCACCATCTTAGCACAGCAGCAGGACATTCCCGGGGGAGTCCATGGCTGTTTGTCACACGGTGCCTGTCTGTTCGATTGGACTGCAGCCACATGAGGGTGGCTAGGCGAGCATCTGCTGTGGTGCAGCAGCCACTGCCCCCTCTGCCAGCAGTAGGCGTAAACCACCATGATGAAATGGGCTTATATTGGGGACAGCATCAAAGCTAACTGACATGTGGCCCTCCAGTACTACATTGTGTGTACTCTGCTGTAGGTGTTGTACATTTCTGAGGGGTATGAGCTACTTATGGTAAAATAGAGATCCTCGGAACATGCTTTTGTTCTCTGCAAGTGGTGTTTTTATTCCCTATAACGGTTTACTGGTGGATAAAATATGTGCACTGTGTTGCCATTGGCCCCAGCTGGGAGTTGAACTTGTTATCTTTGCCTCCCCAATACACTGGCTGTGTCCCCTGCACCACACTGCAGACACAGAGTCACTGTAGACCCTGCAAATAGCATGTCTGCTTGTCCTAGCGGGCCTTTCTGTTGTGGTCCACTGCACCCAGTGTCAGGGGCTCTGGCTCCATCTTCTCTGGCCACCTGCCACTGCCCCCCTCTGATACCAGTACACCTCTGCAAACATACTGCAGGCCCTGCTGGTGCTGGGGCCACTCAGTTTTTGAACATCCACTGTGCATGTACGCAACTACCTATACTGTGCATTATGGGTCTGGGGTGACTACCTAGTCCTCCACACTTCCCCACAACTCACACATGCTTGGGATGTTAAATGTTAGGGGTTTTACCAATGCCACTGTCCTCTGCCTTATAGGTTTGTGCTTACTAGCACGGTTTATTTGTGTGAAAAATATGTGGTCATGATTGGCAATAGCCCAAGCCGAGCTTTGAACCTGTGACCTACTACACTTGCATATAGTATCTGTGTGCACTGCACCACTGTGTAGCCACAGATTGCCTGTGTTCCCTGGATGGTCCATGACTGTACATCCATCAGGGCCTGTCTGTTGCAGTGGACGGGACCAGCCTGCACATGGCTAGGCCACTGTCTTCTGTGGCTAGCAGGCACTTCCCCCTCCACCATCTGTACAGTTCCACCAACATGCTAGCATGTCCTTATCTCAGCATAAGCATATGACCTGATTGAGTGGAGCCACTCAGGGACTGCATTTGGGGGACTCGGATGTGGGTGATGCCCATTGTTCTACTGTGTGTGCGGTGTAGGGTAAAAGAAGGATGTTTGAAACATGCTTATGTTCTCTGCAAAAAAGGGGTGTCTTTCATATCTCTGTTTGGTGGTGGGTAAGATTTTGGGAGTAGGCTGGCATGAGCCCCAGATGGGATTTGAACCTGTGACCCTATGTTCTTACAGGTACTGGCTCAGTCCACTGCACTACACTGTGGCCACAGAGATGGTGCAGTACCTGGAGATGATAAACCTGGCAGGATGGGGTCACACACCCTGCTCTGCACATTTTTACTGTGGGCTCCTTCACCCTGTCCGGTGACAAACATGCAAATAATACCCAGACATGACCACGGAAAGGGCCGATAAAATATAACCAACATGGGCTACAGTGATTTTCATGAACAAACATGGGAGACACTCCCAGCAAAGCTACATAAGAGGGGATTTGTTTTTTGGAAGAGTCTCCGCTCCATACACCTTTCCATGGTTCATTCCTTCTTTGTGGAGCTTTCCTGGGTGTGTTTTTAGATTTAGGCCATTACTACAACAGTTACGGAGCAGGGTTACTATTTTCAATGTTTTTCCAGTGATCATTTTCAACTTTTCATTGCACTTTTGTGCTGTGCACAGGTATCACACTGCTGACGTTTTGCAGGTTTCACCAGTTTTGCTGTACATTGCTGACGGAAATGGTTTCTCTTCCCTCTAAATGCTTTCTACCGCGAATGTTTCACTCGCGCTATTTTTACATGCAAATTCGGGCCCGATACTGTGCGGGGAGCCTCTCCCCTCCCACTCTCCACCCATTGACCCCGCCCCTCCGCCCCTCCAGAGCCTTCCTCCACCCTCCTTTAGCCGTTCCATGCCTCTATCGGACATCTGCGGCCCGGCACTTGTATGGGGCCCGTTAGTGTGCTGCGTACCTGTGAGGGAGTGACACGCACGTGTGCGGGGCGTTTAAACGCGTTTATTAAGCGTTTCAGTGGAGCGTTGCCGTGCGCTATTCTGCGGCGCGCAAATTTGCGGACTTTAGTAAACATGCCCCAAGGGGTTTTTTTAGATTATTTTTTGTAATATATTTTTTATTTATTTATTTTAGTTTATTTATTATATTTTTATTTTTTTATTATTTTTTTTATTTATTTTTTTATTTATTTTTTAAAAAAATTAAAATTAAAATTAGTTTTTTAAATTAATAAATAAATAAATTAAATAAAAAATATTAAGAGATTAAATATTAAAAAATAAAGAAATTAAGAAATTAAATATTAAAAAAATAAAAAATAAAATAAAATTTAAAAAAAAAATTTAAAAATTTAAAATAATTTAAAAAATTCAATTAAAATAAATTAAATAAATTAAAATAATATATATATGTGTGTAAAATATATATTTATATGTAAAATATATATATGTGTAAAAAAAAAATATATATATGTAAAATAAATATTTATATGTAATATATATATATATGTAAAATATATATATATATATGTGTGTAATATATATTTATGTATGTGTGTAAAACATATATATATGTAAAATATATATTTATATGTAATATATATATATATATATATATGTAAAATATATATATGTGATATATATATATGTAAAATATATATTTATATGTAATATATATATATATGTGAAAAAATAAAATATATATATGTAAAATATATATATATGTGTAATATATATATATATATATATAAAATATATATATATATATATATATATATGTGTAAAATATATATTTATATGTAAAATATATATATATACGTGTAAAATATTTATTTATATGTAAAATATATATATATGTAAAAAATATATATATGTGTAAAATATATATATATTTGTAAAAATAAAATATATATATGTAAAATATATATATGTGTAAAATATATATTGGTATTTAAAATATTTATATATGTGTAATATATATATATATATATATATATGTAAAATATATATATATATATGTAAAAAATACATATATATGTGTAAAATATATATTTATATGTAAAATATATATTTATGTATATATATATATATGAAAAATATATATTTATATGTAAAATAAATATATTTGTAAAATATATATATATATGTAAAATATGTATATATGTGTAAAATATATATATATGTAAAATATTTATATATATATGCAAAATATATATATATATATGTAAAATATATATTTATATGTAAAATATATATATATGTGTAAAATATATATATATGTAATATATATATATATATACAAAATATATATATGTGTAAAATATATATTTATATGTAAAATATATATATATGTGTAAAATATATATTTATATGTAAAATATATATATATATATATATATATATGTGTGTAATATATATACATATGTAAAATATATATATGTGTGTAAAATACATATTTATATGTAAAATATATATATAGGTGTAAAATATATTTATATGTAAATATATATATATATATGTGTAAAAAAAATATATATATATAAAATATATATATATGTAAAATATATATATGCGTGTAAAAATAATATATATATATATGTAAAATATATATATGTGTAATATATATATATATGTAATATATATATGTGTGTGTAAAAATCAAATATATATATATGTAAAATATATATATGTGTAATATATATATGTGAGATATATATATGATATATATATATATATATGTAAAATATATATATATATGTGTGTAAAATATATGTTTATATGTAAAATATATATATATGTGTAATATATATATCTATATATATATGTGTGTAATATATATATATATATTTCATTACAACCTAACCTCATGAATTACACGCGGCCGCGTGTAAATACATAGATACGGATCACTTGTAAAGTTTTAACAGTCTTGTCAATTGTAAATATGTATATAAGTACCCTGTGTGAACCCCAACAACAATCAACTGTAAACCTGTAACCCGAGTTTTTGCTGTGCTTCCCCCCCCTCCCTAATCAGATTGTATACATCCTTAATTCTGGCCTGTACAGCCAACCTTACCATGTGTAAGAACCGCTGCTGATCACTGGAAGCAGCGAGATATAAATGTACGCTAAATAAATAAATAAATAAATAAATAAATATATGTAAAATATATATTTATATGTAAAATATATTTATATGTGTAATATTAATTATTTTTTGTAATATATTTTTTATTTGTTTATTTCTATATTTTTTATTTTTTTATTTATATTTTTTATTTATTTTTCTAAATTTAAAAATAAAAAAAATTAAAATTAAAATTAGTTTTTTAAATAAATAAATTAATTAATTAAATAAAAAATATTAAGAATATTTCAGAAAATAAATAAAAAATAAAAATAAAAAATAATATTTATATATTTTTTATTTTATTTTTATTAATTTTTTATTTTAATTTAATTATTGTTTTTTTATTTTTTATTTCTTTCTTATTTCTTTCTAATATTTTATTAATTTTTTAAAAAAAATATAAAATAAAATAATAAAAATAAAATAATTTTTTTTATTTATTTTTTTATTTATTTTTATTATTTTATTTATTTTTTAAAAAATTAAAATTAAAATTAGTTTTTTAATTAATAAATAAAAAATTAAATAAAAAATATTAAGAAATTAAATATTAAAAAATAAAGAAATTAAGAAATTAAATATTAAAAAAATAAATAAAATAAAATAAAATAAAAAATAAATAAAAACTATTTAAAAAATTAAAAATAATTTAAAAAATTCATAAAAAGAAAATTAAAAATAAATTAATTTTAATTTAATTTTTAATTTAATTAATTTTTTTTAATTACATTTTTTAATATATTTTTTTAATTTCTTTATTTTTTATTTTTATTTTATTTTTTATTTTTTTATTTTATATATTTTTTATTTTTTTTTATAAGTTTTATTTATTTTTTTAAAAATTTATTTTTTGTAATATATTTTTTATTTATTTATTTTAGTTTTTTATTTTTTATATTTTTTTTATTTTATTATTTATTTATTTATTTATTTTTTAATTTAAAAATAAAAAAAATTAAATTAATTTATTTTTTTGTAATATATTTTTTATTTATTTATTTTATTTTTTTATTTTTTAATATTTTTTATTTATTTTTCTAAATTTAAAAATTAAAAAATTAAAAATTAAATTAGCTTTTTAAATAAATAAATAAATAAAATAAATAAAAAATATTAAGAATATTTCAGAAAATAAAAAAAAAAATAATATTTATTTTAATTTAATTATTGTTTTTTTATTTTTTATTTCTTTCTTATTTCTTTCTAATATTTTATTAATTTTTTTAAAAAATTGTAAAATAAAATAATGAAAATAAAATAAAAAATATTAGAAAATAAATAATTTAAAAATTAATAATTTAAAAAAGTAACAAATAAAATAATAAAAATAAAATAAAAAATTCAATTGAAATAAATAAAAAATAAAATATAATGTTTTTTAATTTTATTTTTATTTTTTATTATTTTTAAATGTGAAAATTCAATAAATAAATTATATAAAAAATAATTTTAAAATTAAAAATAAAAAAATAATATAAATAAAAAATGTTTAATAAAAAAAGTAATAAATTAATTAAAATAAAAAAAAATTAAAATAAAAAATATAAAAAAAAATATTTAATAAAAAAAGTAATTTAACTTAATAAATAAAATAATAAAAATAAAATAAAAAATTAAAACATTAAAATAATAAAAAATAATTTAAAAAATTCAATTAAAATAAATAAAAAATAAATATTTTTTTAATTTTATTTTTATTTTTTATTTTTAAATTTGAAAAAAAAAATTAAAAATAAATTAATTTTAATTTAATTTTTATTTTAATTTATTTTTTTAATATATTTTTTAAATTTTTCTTATTTTTTATTTTTATTTTATTTTATTTTTTTAAAATTTTTATATTTTTTTAAAAAAAATTTATATTTTTTATAATTTTTATTTAGGGGTATATTTACTAAAACCCCGTTAAAGTGCGGGCCGCGTTAGAGTGCGGATGCCATATAAGGAGTGGGCGTTCCTTCCTGAAAAAGAAAAGGCAGAATTTAAATATGCGCAAAGGTGCGCAGCGCACCTGTATGCCCCGCACGTTAGCGCATCGGATGGCTGCGCGGGAGGCATTTGTGTTACGCTGAAGGGCAAGTAGAAGAGCAGAGCCACAGCACAATGGTTAAGACACTGACCAACGGTGCAGAGATCATGGGTTTGATGCCCCACAGTGCCCAATGAAGACAGCTGGCTGAGTCGGTGCTTTTTGAGTAGCTGAAATACTGTGTGGAGCGCTGATGGGTTTGGCGGCATATGAATACTGTGCGGCCTAAGGCAGGGCACTGATGTTATTTTTGGTGGCATATGAATAGTGTGCGTCCTAAGGCAGCGCGGTGTATTTATTGGCGGCATATTAATACTGTGCGTGCTAAGGCGTTGCGCTGATGATTTTTGCGGCATAGTAATGCTGTGCGGCCTAAGGTGGGGCGCTGATGTCCATGGAGGCAGTAGAATACTGAGTTATAAGTGGCGTGTTGATATGTACAAAGAAGGGCCGAGCCACAGTACAATGGTTAAGACACTGACCAACAGTGCAGAGATCATGGGTTCCATTCCCCACAGTGCTCAATGAAGACAGCTCACTGAGTCAGTGATTTTTGAGTAGCAGAAATACTGTGTGGAGCGCACATGGTTTTGGCGGCATATGAATACTGTGTGTCCTAAGGCAGGGCACTGATGTCATTCTTTTTCGGCATATGAATAGTGTGCGTCCTAAGGCAGCGCGGTGTATTTATTGGCGGCATATTAATACTGTGCATGCTAAGGCGGTGCGCTGATGTTTCTTGAGGCATAGTAATGCTGTGTGGCCTAAGGTGGGGCGCAGATGTCCATGGAGGCAGTATAATACTGAGAGTTATAAGTGGCGTGTTGATATGTAGGAAGAAGAGCAGAGGCACAGCACAATGGTTAAGACATTGACCAATGGTGCAGGGATCAGGGGTTCGATTCGCACAGACTCCATTAAACATGACTGGTTGAGGCATTCATTTTGCAGGTATTGCTATAATGGGCGGCATAAGGCTGTGTGCTGTTTGTGGAAGCATACTAATAATGGCCGTCATAAGGCGGTGCACCAATGGTTTGGCGGGCAATTTAATATTGTGTGGCATATGGCATTTCGCTGATGTGCAAGCATGCACACCCAAACCCAGCACACTGGTGAAGACATTGGCCAATGGTACAGGGATCAGGGGTTCAATTCCGACTGTACCCCAAGAAAATCCTGCCTGAGGTAGTGTGTTTTTTCTAAAAGTGCCATAGGAAGCATAATCCTTTTCTAATGCCTAAGGCGGTGCACCTTAAATCCTTTGTGTTATAAGGTGGTGTGTTGTGAAGTTGTGGCCTCATAAGGCGTTGCACTGTACGTTTTGTGCATAAGGCTGTGTGTTGATGTGTCTTCTGTCTGAGCGGCATAAGGCGTTGTGTTTTCAGGTGTGGATGGCACAAGGCGGTGCGCTGTTAATGTTGTGATTCATAATTTGGCTCATTGATGTGCATGCACAAGATCCGAACCACATCACTGTTTAAGACACTGACAAATGGTGCAGGGATCAGGGGTTCAGTCCCCCACTGTGGCCCATGAATAAGGGTCCCCTAGTGATTACCTGTGTTGTGTCAAATAACTCTAGGAGGCCATTTGTCCCTTTATTGGAAAATAGAAGTTATAGTAAATGCACTCTCTAAGCACTGTAATATAAGGTGCTGCATAAGGTACCCTAGAGGTAACCTTTTTAAAGTGCACTGTCCACCAAGGCACCCTACAATGTTGCTTCTAGGGCGCTTTATAGGGTGTTGTATGAGGCAGGGCAAGGTTGGAGCACTGTGTCTGCTGTTAGCAATGGCCATAGTAATGTATGGATCTGTTACGTAGGGGTACAGACATGCACAAAGGAACAGCAGTGTAGCACAATGGTGAAGACATTGACTGACGGTGCAGGGGTCATGGGTTCAAACCACCAGTGAATAAGGCAGGCATAGGTATGTCTGTTTTCTGCATGCAACTGTACACCAATCTGTGCTGCCATATAACATCAACCACACCCTCGTGTCCTAAATGGATGCACCTTTTAAGGTGCACCAGAACGCAAATCATAAACAACCATGTCAGCCAAGGGGACTTATAATGTTCTCCAGAGGACATTTTTAAAGGTTGGCAACTCCCAGGACCACACAGTACTTAGTCCATAAGCTGGCTGAATCGAAGGTGTGACATAAGATGGCTTAAGGATGTGCAGGTCAATGCAAAATTGTTGGTTAAGAGCTGCAAAATCCCATAATCTAAAGGGTAATAGAGGTATGTGCCAAACACACATGTAATCCAAACAAAGCACAGAGTTTAAAGGAAACAAAATGCATAAGTAGAAGGATGTACATTATAGCTACTGGACTACACAAATCAGGGCCAGGCCATGTGGCAGCTACAGAAATGGAGAAAACTATTGGGGTTAGCTGTAGCTATGCTCACAGTGATGGTAATGTAACATGCCACAATGATAGTGTGTGACAGAGGATGGGAAGATGTGTGCAGCAGAGGAGTCCGAAATGGCAGGATAGTTGAAATGTCAGGATGACAGTGGAGTTGGAGTACTATGCAGAACACACACAAGAGAGGTAACCATGGAGAGATGAAATGCAGGAATGTGTAGGACTGCAGGACGTGGTATAGCAGCATGCACATCAGGGTAGGATGGCACATGAGCTGGCAGATCGTAGATGGACTGAAGTGTGGTCACAACTCACATTAGGCTATAATGTGCGTCCAGCTTAAATCTAGCCACATATGACTGTCATACAACTTGAAACCACCTCTGCAGGACACGCATACACATCCAAGAGAACAGAGAGGAATCACACCTACAAGAACTTACACAAGTGCAAATGCACTAACCAGTAGGCCACACCACCAACGTGTGCTTATTAGCAAAGGCTGTATTCCAAAAATAGGGCAGCCCATCACACCAGACGCATGCTGTTTGTAAGGACAGGCAAACCCACAACAGTCATCATGAAGAAATGCACATGCAGTTCTGCAGTGCACAGATCGGATCCCAGGCTGTATTTGGTACCATGGACACATGCATGCACACACACACACGCTGAAATGTTATGCAGTGGATACAGCATGCAAAAGAGGTAAGAAAAGAAACCCCAAGGGCAGCAGAGGATGCGTGGTGAAGTTGGTTAGCAATCTGGCACAGGACAGGAGGAAAATCAACATGAAAACAGGTGTAGCACACACCAGCTGAGCCACAGCACCATCCAACCCCCAGGTGCACTGCCCTGTAAACAGCATGAAGAAAGAGACCTATGTAACAGATAATATCTGCTGCCTAGGCAACACAGAGTACACACCTTGCTCTACACTGAAGAGAGGCAAGGGTGTGTGTAGAGGTGATGAATCTGCTGCTAAGTAATGGTTAACTTTTCACAACACGAAAACATTTCAAACAACACATGTGGGGATCCAAGCATCAAACTAATGAGGTATAACACATGTCTACAACCACGTCCACAAACAGCACACTGAGCACAACGCAGAACTAATAGTCCAAATGGTGGGTCTGCATGGGAATCTGTAATACCCAGTGATGTGCCAAATGGCTGACACATACACAGTTGCCATCGTACAAGGATGTGAGCACAGGTGGGCCATGGACATGAGCAGCAAATCATTACACACAAGTGTACATTAGTTCAAAGAGTGGAGGGGTAGACTAGTGGTCAGAAAACTGTTTTGGACACCAAGCAACGAGGGCCCAATTCACACTAGGACTCAATGTGGCCTTGGTCAAGACACCCCAGTGACATTGACACAAAAATCCAGGAGTGTCTGGTTTACAAGGATTTACGAATGATTTAAAGGCACACATAGCATTCCATGTATCAAAACATGATGAAGCAGCAAAAGACACAAATGTCTGTCAAATAAATATATTTATTGTGATTAACCCTCACAGATACTGTAGACAGTGCAATCCTAATATCAAGGTGAGTGCATCCCTCATGAAAGAAGGGAACACATTTATCAGGGCACAAACCAACATGCTACAGAAAGGTCACTGCCAGGAGCACAAATGAAGGGCATGAGATATAATGTGCATCAGGTGCATGTTGTGCACTGGGCAGTAGGCCCCCAAACTCCACCTGCTGCTGCATGCCTCAAATGTGTGACACACATATGAGTTCATGTAGAACGGTGGCATTGAATCCTAAGGACCCAAACCACATCACCTGTTCCCCCAAACATAGCCATCAGGCAACACACGAGGCACACACATTAAAATAAGATATGTTGTGACAATGTTGTAATGTGAAAAATACTTTCAGGAAGCAATGTTACAACAAACACATAATCCAAGAGTGTAAAATCTGGAATGCTACAATGTCTAAACTAAAAAAACAGCCAAACCACAAGGAGCATATTCTAACAGGTAGCATAGACACATGAGCACAGAGAGACTAAAAAGCAAACAAGTTGCAGAGATTACACCATGCATGATGTCCCCTTGCAGTGGTTGTTGGTTTGACATTGTTTCAACATATATAGCACGTTACATGGGATACAGAATTGAAGGAGGACAATGGACACCCACAGTGACACACACCAAATATAATGCGCGAATGAGAGTGTCCATAATGCAAGTGTTAAACCGGACCATGCAGGATTGCAATGCAAGGTGTGTACATACATGCATAGTGTCATGTCTGTACATTAAACAAACACAATAGTCTTTATGTAAGTATGGAAATGATGGGCAAACATCTTACAGTGACCCACACAGACCCCATAGGTCCACATGCTGTAGCTCACAAACATAGTCAGTCATAAGCACAAACAACACCCACAGAGCAAGATGATACAGGGAGGCCACACATGCATGTAAACACCCTTGCCCATTGCAAACATCTTTCATGGATGGTGGCGGCCAGGAAAGCGTTGTTGTTGCAAAACCGGTATCATGTCTAGGTGGAGGGCAGGTGTACAAAGATAATAGGATCCCTCAATCTTTGCCCCTATGCCGCAAACATGGCTGTATGCTGTAGTTCAAACAAGCAGATGAGCGTATCATGTGCGCCCTCAAACACACATGTCCAAAGGTCCACAACTACACAATTGGCAAGGACTGAAGAACATACATTGACAACGTCAGTCTCTGCTGCACACAGCGTCCAAATAGCAAAGTGTATGTAGAAACCCAAAGGCAACATCAAAAGTCTCAATGCAACTCTGGCAATGCACAGTCAAGTGCCATAGTCCAATATGCCACAGTCCTTGAAACCTCATCTGTGTCCTTGCAATGAGCATGACATCCAGCCACAGCATGGCATAAACAGTGTGTTGTACAGGTCTGTCATGGGCAAAGCAGCAGTTCCAGAGCAATACTGTCCATCACAGGCATGTGTATCACTTTCAAAAATCAAACATCCAATGGCACAATTCTCCATAAACAATTCCATGGAGTTCTGTCCCGCAACAGGTGTGTGATGGTGCAGGCAAATGTTCTGTAAGAAATGTGTCGGCTATGTCTTCTGCCCTGTATCATGATAAAATAGGTATGTTGTTGTTAGACACCTTTGTTTAAAAAATATGCATAGAGTCACACATCACAGAACACTGAAGAAAGGGATGCAAAGGCAAACAGTACATGATGGGATCATGAAATAAACTCCAGATTGCAAATATCAGTAAATGTCCATGGAAACACGGGTGTCACATGGATATCTTTACGTCCATTTCAATGTCACACACACATCTCACTGATACACACTATATGCATCTGTTTGTCTGAACAGAGAAGCAACATGAAATGTACATGAGTCAAACAGTAAGTCATCAACAGGTACAGGCAGATGTAATCACGAAATAACACAGGTCCAACATACCCTGTGTGTGCATCATGTGTACGTCAGCAATTCGTAGAGCCAATCCACAGCCACATCAGGTCACAGTGAGGGGAGCCAATGTCAGTCAAACATGTTGAATCACCATGTAAATTCACTGTTGATGCTTGTCCACATGATGGCGAGATCTGAGAAAATAACATGTTGCTCAATAGTGTTTCCTCAAACCATAAGACAAAATTCTGCTGCAATCTGACAAAACATTTTGTCTATGTTGACAAGGTAAGTAACACAACGGTAGAGGTATCACACTCACCACTGCCCCCCAGGTACTCCGAGCCCTCACAGCACATGATAATGCACTATGCCTCAACACTGCATCACCACACAAGTCAACACATAAACATGCACCCACACAGTATTTGTTGGTCAGCGGAACAGCTGTAATACATGGCCTGTATGTGCAATAGTGACAATATCGTGACATAAAGGGCCAGTGACATGCAGTGATACCGTGTTGATGGCTGAAATTAAAATCTTGGGCGACACAGCAAGTGCAGGTTTACAAACACAAGAAATAAGTACACACACATGTAGCTATGTTGTAAATAGACCATAAACAGTGCTGTAGAGGACAGACTGGACACAAGCACATGGGGATATGTGTGAGAACAGCAAAATATGGGTAAGAGTTGCTCATGGAAAACAGGTGAAACACAACATCTTCCCAATATGATACATCACAGACAACATGTTGTCCCCGTGATTGCAGGCACACACAATGTACTGGTAAATCCACCTACCCCTGACCACAACATCTTGGCTGATGTACTGTCACGTGTCATTGCTCCACACCAACACCATGCTCACAAAGTATGCCCTGTGCATTCAAAAACAGAAAAGGAAAATAACAAATGTCACATATAAGTTGTGAAACACACACTGCACCTCTCTGTCCCCAGCTGTCTAAACCCACAACATAACATACGGACTGACTGTTCACTCACACACTGTACCTATCTCTCACATGGGAGACGCAGCACGGAGGTGTCATATGCAAAATAAAGGTTTCACTGATTTCTCTGTTCCCTCCCTTACCTCTCTGTAGTTGTCAACACTGGTCAATAGAGGTGTATGGTGGCACCATGTTTGTCCACCATTCCAAGGTCACACTATTATTCTTTGTCCCCCATGTTACCACCAATACCTCCTTGCCATGTGTAGTGCTCTCCCAATGTTGTCTCTTACCCCACAGTACATTTCTGCAACACATGGAATTTAACATGTATCACCTCCTGTATACACTGACCAAAAACATATTCCACAGTGTACATCTCATACCACAACTAATAGTGACACTGTGTGCTGATGATGTGCTACAATACATGGCAATGTCAGTGCCACGTCTACCAAACCAAACACCCATGTCTGTTCCTGAAAAGACCCGGCCACGAATCAATGCGGCTGGGCACAGGCGCACGGTGGCAAGCCGGAGGTCTGGGGGGAGGGGCGGGGGGGACGGCAGAGGGGGGGGGGCGGGCAAAGAGCCGCAGTTAAAAGAGCGCACCTGGCACGGGCGCGGCCTCTTTGCCGCTCACCCCCCTTCCTGCAGGAACCAGACAGCGTTCGTGGAAAAGAAACCAACAGCGTGCGTTACCCCCCCCCCCCTTGCTCAGCGTTCTCAGCGGGCAGATCGCTCTCCAGCGTGGCAGATCTCTCTATTGCTCCTCTTATTCCCCGGGAGGCGGCGATTGGAGCGCTGGTCGCAGTAAGGCGGCGAGTGAGCCGGGGGGGGGGGCAGCAATGAGAGAGCGCCGGCCGACCCACCCCCCCTCCACATGGAGGAGCGCGTGTTGATCGCCGCAGCCAACAACAAGCGGAGTGAGGCATCGAAGGCGATAAGGCTACAAATGCAAGTACCCACGATGAATTGGTTAGGAATGCAGTAGAGTGGAGGGAGAGAGTAGGAGACGGGGCGGGGGGGGGGTGTGTGGAAGGAGAGAGCCAGCAAGCCAGCCAGCCAGCCAGCTTGCTTGCACGGCACAGCAAGGGGATGGGGGTGGTGAGATGCAGGGCCATGCAGCACCCCCCTTCCCCCCCCCCACTGCATTAAGAAAGAAAGAAAGAAATAAAATAAAAGGGGGAATGAATAAAGGGAAGGGGCAGCAGGAGACACAAGGTCTGTATATCAAGGGATTATGGCTAGGGGGGGTGGGGGCAGCAGAGAACGTGGGTCTGGGGCAGCCGGGCAGGTTGTGCGGTATATGTATAAAGATAACAAAAAAAAAAAAAAAGAAGAATACATATATATGTATAGGTAACTGAACGGCTGCAGAATAAGGGTGATATGTATGAACAAATGGAAGGGAATAGGAGAAAGAAGAGTAAGGCTGCCATCTAATGGACAATAGGTGGTAATGCAGATGGTTAGGATGCCTTGTTAAGCGATGTGAAAACTCATCAGGGGGATGTGTTATAAGCGGTGTTGGAGTAGTTTGGGGAATGTAGCTATATAGGATGCATGTATGGAAGTGAGATAGCGATATTGGTATCTATGGAAAGAGACAGGGAGATCATAGGGACACAGGCAGCGCCAGAGAGCGCGGGATTAAAGTGAGCGTTCGATGATAGTAATTTAGACTTTCCATTGCCTCTGCATAGTAATTTTATTCCAGCGGAGAGATGCCGAGAAAGGAGACGCCAAAGGCTTCCAGGCCACGAGGCACCAGGGCGGCAGCAAAAGGGGCAACAGCATCAAAGGCACGAGAAGCTGCCGGCCCAAACACGAGAGGGGCGCAGAGGGCAGCAGCAGCAGCAGCAGTGAGGCCTCGCCATAGTACCAGGAGGAAGGCGCCGCAGCAGCTGGAGATCCCCGCCCCGCCGCAGAATCAAGAACTAGACGACCTGCTCCAGATGGTTCGGGATCAGGTGACTCAACACGGCCTGAGCTCAGTTAAGCAACGGCTGGGAGCGCCGGGCGCCACGATCTATGAAGAGCCATCGACGAGTGCCAGCACGACCACTCCCAACCCAACACATGGTAGGTCGGGGTGCGAAAAGGGGGCGCCAGAGCTATCAACGTCCTCATCTGAGGAGTCCAGTTCGGACAGTGAGAGGGACATAGAATGGGCAGATGTGATGCGCTACGCATTTAAAAAAGTGAAGAGGAGGAAGAGCGAAAAACAATCCTATTCCCTCAGGCAAGCTTGGTCGGGGCAGAGTCAGCAGGGCGAGGATCGCACATGTGCAACAATGGGAGCGGCCCAAAGAACGCAGATGGACTGGCGCGATGCCAGCCGCGACCCACGCTGCGGGGTGAGCTCCCTGGCCGTGTCGGTACCCAAAAAAAATTAAGAAGAAGATTTGGAGGAGGGAGTATATCGACATATTCTCCCTCCTGCTTAGGGACCAAGATGATGAGTTAAACAATGGAAAAGACAGGGAAAAAAGAAGCGAGAGGGAGCGAAAACAAAAAATTCCCAAATCTATCAATAATTGGGTGTCAGCATTCCACATCTTTATGAGCGTGGTGATGGAAAAAGAGCCCGAAGCAGGGCCATACCTGACCTGGTATCTGGACACGATCACCAGGGCACACAAACAATACGGGGGTTGGGCCTGGCTGAACTATGACGTGCAGTTCAGGAGGACTATGGCCGATGACCCCACCCTAGCATGGCATCATAGGATCCTGGACATGTGGACCGAAGAAATGGCGCCCAACAGGCCCTTTTGTCTGGAGGGGCTGCGCCAGCCGCAGTCGAGCGTACAATGGCAGCAGCCATTTCAGAGCATTCAATGGCGACAGATCAATCAGTTCGCCGGGAAGCGGCCATGCCGACAGTTCAATGCAGGGAGTTGTACATGGCAGCCGTGTAAATTCAAGCATTCCTGCACAATATGTGGAAACGGACACCCTGCCGTCACATGCAGGGTATCAAGGGAGGCCAAGCCTTTCAGAACAATACAGCACCGTTCCAACGAAGGGGCTGGCGCCAACACCCATCAGGCTTGAGCATACCCCAAGTGAGAAATAGCTATCAAGATAGAAGATGGCTTTTCTCAAGGTTTCCGCATCCCATCCCGGATTTTAATAAACAAAGCACGAATGAGCCTACTTAACAACCCACCATCTGTACAAAACCACAATGAGATCGCCCATAGCAAGATAGTCAAAGAGCTGGGTATGGGGAGGGTAGCTGGTCCTTTCCAGTCGCTCCCCTTTAAGGACATGGTAGTCTCCCCATTGGGGGTAATACCCAAAAAGGAGCCGGGCCAATTCCGGCTAATCCATAACCTATCATACCCGGAAGGACAGTCAGTCAATGACTATATTGATCTGGCATTATGCTCAGTCAGATACGCCACCATGGATCAGGCAATCAACCTTATCCGCAGCAAGGGGCCTCAAGCACAACTAGCTAAGGCGGACATCGAGTCGGCATTCCGGTTATTACCAGTGCACCCGGACTCGTTTCCAATGCTGGGATTCATGTACAACGGGGAATTCTACTAAGACAAGTGTTTGCCCATGGGCTGCGCAATATCATGCGCGTATTTCGAACAATTTAGTTCATTCCTACACTGGGTAGTGGAGGACCTAGCAGGCCCCAATACCGTTGTGCATTACCTGGACGATTTCCTATTCATTGGAAAAGATCGTGACGACTGCAAAAGGATACTCGATATCTTTGAACAGACGGCGCGAGCCTTTGGGATCCCGCTGGCCAAAGAGAAGACAGAGGGACCAAAAGCGATCATCACGTTCCTGGGTATACAGTTAGATGTGCCAGCACACAGGTCGCGTCTGCCGCCTGAAAAGGTGCTGAAGTTGAGAACAGACATGCAAGTTATGCACAGCCGGCGAAAAGCGACACTTCAACAATTTCAGTCAATGCTGGGCTTGCTATGCTTCGCATGCAGGGTGATACCCATTGGAAGAGTGTTCTGCCGTCGCATGACATGGGCAACAAAAGGTATCATGGAAAGATACCATCGCATCAGGGTCACCAAGGAAATACGGGAAGACCTACTGGTCTGGCTCCAATTCCTGCACACCTTCAACGGCCTTGCATTCTGGCAAGCGCTCCCAGTATCCAATGCCGAACTCGAATTCTTCACTGATGCATCAGGTGGGATTGGTTTTGGCATATACTATAAAGGAGCATGGTGCTCCGAGACATGGCCCATGAAGTGGCATGCAGAGGGAACAACCAGGGATATCACGTTCCTGGAGCTTTTCCCAATAATGGTAGCTCTCAGTATCTGGGCCCCGGAGCTCGCCAACAAGGCGATCATCTTCCATATCGATAACTTAGCGGTAGTGTGGGCGGTGAACAGGATGAGAGCGAAGACGCCCAGAGTGGTGACACTATTGAGGCAAATTGTAGTGCTGTGCCTGTCGCACAACATATCCATTAGAGCGGAGCACATCGAGGGCGAGAATAATAAAATTGCTGATGCTCTTTCTCGTTCTAAAATCTGCCTTTTTCACCAGCTAGCACCCGAGGCCAACGCGAACAAGACAGCGGTGCCCGATCAAATTTGGGAGTATGGTCCGCCGAGATATGGGAGCTCCTGTTAGGCGCCTTAGCGGACAATACCCGGTGCAGATACATTGCGGCATGGGAACACTTCCAAACATTCTGCAGAGAGAATGGCATACGACAAGAGGACAGATTCAAAGTACCAACCATGCTGAAGTGGATTATGCATTGCAAAAGCGTGGGCTGCACAAAGGCGACGGTACAAGCACGTCTAGCGGCCGTATCCTTTTTTGCGAAGGCCATGGGGAAAAAGAGCCTCAAGGCCGAGTTCATCATAATGAAGGTGATGCGAGGCTGGTCCTTGGGCCAACCCAAAAAAATGGACAAGCGTCGCCCGATCAGGCACCATATTCTTCAACAACTCATGGTAACGACTAGCCAAGTATGTTACGATGAGTACGAGGCGCGCCTCTTCCGATGCGCATATTCCTGGGCCTTTTACGGAGCATTCCGGGTAGGGGAACTAGTAGCATCCTCAGCATCGGAGCGAGGGACGGCCAGCGGAGGTATGGGAAAGCGCGACATATGCATATGCACTAGAGCAGTAGTGCTGCAGTTGCGCAGATCCAAGACCGACGTGGAGGGAAAAGGGGCGCAGGTGGTGCTGTCAGCCATGCCCGACGACCCTTCATGCCCACTAAAAGCTGCCTTAGCATACCAACAGGTTCGGGCGCACTCGGAATATCACTGGTTTGTGCATACGAATGGTGCCCCCTTATCGCGCTTCCAATTTATCAGGGTACTCAAGCTAATAATTGACCGAACAGGACGGGATGCAAGCTTATACGGCTTGCACTCCTTTCGCATAGGAGCTGCTTCAACGGCAGCCAGCATCGGGATGTCCCGAGAACAGATAATGAAGATAGGCCGATGGCGTTCGGATAGATACAAACTGTATATACGTCCAACGCAGTGAGGCCAACAAGTAATGGACGAGGAAGGGGAGGCGGGGATAAGGAGAATGTAAAACATTGATGTTCAGATAAAGCAAATTAACGGTGAGGATATGTACTGCTGTAATGATATGTTCTGATTGTGCTCCACGCAGGGACGCGCTACCAACTGTGGCCACAGGAAGTGTGGATATGCGGCCATTCATTTGTTCACTGGGCGCAAAAAAGGACACGGTCTAGACCGCAGGGGTTGAATATGGGGCTACCAAGCACAGAGGTGGCAGTAGTATGGCTGGGGCGATGAGGTATGGTGTGGGACCAGCTAATGCCGTCCTTACTCCTAAGGAAGAGCGCTACCGGGAACCCAACGATAATTGTGATCCACTTGGGGGGCAACGACCTGGCATCCACGCGCAGCGTCGAGCTCACCAAGAGGATGCAAGGCGACATCCTAACGCTAACAAACACCTTTCCCGGGACGCGATTGGCATGGTCACACATCATACCGCGGCGAGTGTGGAGAGGCGAGAACTCGCATAGGGCATTGGAAAGGACCAGACGCAAAGTGAACAGGTGGATGGCCCGCTTCATGGGGGTCATAGGTGGATGCAGCATCGCACACGACCTCATAGAGGAGAGATGTCCAGGATTATATCGCCCAGACGGAGTGCACTTGTCAGACATTGGAATGGACATTTTCCTCTGCGACATACAAGAGGCGGTTGAGCGACTATGGAAGAAGCAAGTGTTGGCCACAGCGGCGAGTTGAGTAGTGGGGCCCCGTCAACAAGCGAGGAGTCGCTGTCGGCGGGGTTGGCTGAAAAACGCACCCGGTGAGAGAGAACACAGCCTAGGCCCTAAGTAAACGGGGGGGAGGTACTGGAGAGATACACGGACCTCCCCCCAGAGAGAGGGAGATGGCGACAAGAACACCGCGCAGAGAGACCCCCCCTTGCCTTGCTTTGACGGCGGGCAAAGGGGGGGGGTAAGGAAACAGGTTGCCAAGTCTGCTCGAACGGCAGGTGTAACAGCCTTTCGACTGAAGATACGAAAGGACTAAGGGACTGGGAAAAGCTTTCACGGCAGAGAGTCCCTCCTGCGATGTAAAAAGTCTGAAGGATATTCGGCTGTGTCTCTCGAGGGTTGCAAAAGAAAGAATACAAGGAATGTACAGACTATGTTTGTTGATTGTGACGTGCATGCTGTGGCCAACAGTTTGTTGTACTGTTAATAACCACTGTTGTCAAATAAATCAATTAGTTTGGTGAAAGAAACCCCATGGTGTAATGTGGTGAATCACTGGGGGAAAAAAGGAGGGGGGAAGGGGGAGGGTCACGGGTAAGGGGGAGGGACCCGAGGCGGTAATGCCAGTTGCGTGGCTGAGACCCGGCCGCGAATCAACGCGGCTGGGCACAGGCGCGCGGTGGCAAGCCGGAGGTCTGGGGGGAGGGGCGGGGGGGGACGGCGGAGGGGGGGCAGGCAAAGAGCCGCAGTTAAAAGAGCGCGCCTGGCACGGGCGCGGCCTCTTTGCCGCTCACCCCCCTTCCTGCAGGAACCAGACACCCGCCCGACCCACCCAATTAGCAAACGGGGGGAGGGAATCGTCACAGCATCCAAGACAGCTGAAAAACGCACCCGGTGAGAGAGAACACAGCCTAGGCCCTAAGTAAATGGGGGGGAGGTACTGGAGAGATACACGGACCTCCCCCCAGAGAGAGGGAGATGGCGACAAGAACACCGCACAGAGAGACTCCCCCTTGCCTTGCTTTGACGGCAGGCAAAGGGGGGGGGTAAGGAAAAAGGTTGCCAAGTCTGCTCGAATGGCAGGTGTAACAGCCTTTCGACTGAAGATACGAAAGGACTAAGGGACTGGGAAAAGCTTTCACGGCAGAGAGTCCCTCCTGCGATGTAAAAAGTCTGAAGGATATTCGGCTGTGTCTCTCGAGGGTTGCAAAAGAAAGAATACAAGGAATGTACAGACTATGTTTGTTGATTGTGACGTGCATGCTGTGGCCAACAGTTTGTTGTACTGTTAATAACCACTGTTGTCAAATAAATCAAATAGTTTGGTGAAAGAAACCCCATGGTGTAATGTGGTGAATCACTGGGGGAAAAAAGGAGGGGGGAAGGGGGAGGGTCACGGGTAAGGGGGAGGGACCCGAGGCGGTAATGCCAGTTGCGTGGCTGAGACCCGGCCGCGAATCAACGCGGCTGGGCACAGGCACGCGGTGGCAAGCCGGAGGTCTGGGGGGAGGGGCGGGGGGGATGGCGGAGGGGGGGCAGGCAAAGAGCCGCAGTTAAAAGAGCGCGCCTGGCGCGGGCGCGGCCTCTTTGCCGCTCACCCCCTTCCTGCAGGAACCAGACACCCGCCCGACCCACCCAATTAGCAAACGGGGGGAGGGAATCGTCACAGCATCCAAGACAGCTGAAAAACGCACCCGGTGAGAGAGAACACAGCCTAGGCCCTAAGTAAACGGGGGGGAGGTACTGGAGAGATACACGGACCTCCCCCCAGAGAGAGGGAGATGGCGACAAGAACACCGCACAGAGAGACCCCCCCTTGCCTTGCTTTGACAGCGGGCAAAGGGGGGGGGGTTAAGGAAAAAGGTTGCCAAGTCTGCTCGAATGGCAGGTGTAACAGCCTTTCGACTGAAGATACGAAAGGACTAAGGGACTGGGAAAAGCTTTCACGGCAGAGAGTCCCTCCTGCGATGTAAAAAGTCTGAAGGATATTCGGCTGTGTCTCTTGAGGGTTGCAAAAGAAAGAATACAAGGAATGTACAGACTATGTTTGTTGATTGTGACGTGCATGCTGTGGCCAACAGTTTGTTGTACTGTTAATAACCACTGTTGTCAAATAAATCAAATAGTTTGGTGAAAGAAACCCCATGGTGTAATGTGGTGAATCACTGGGGGAAAAAGGGAGGGGGGAAGGGGGAGGGTCACGGGTAAGGGGGAGGGACCCGAGGCGTTAATGCCAGTTGCGTGGCTGTGAGCATGATCGCTGCATGTCATCCCACTGTGTGACAGTGAGAATGTTAAACCATGTATAACCTAAATGTGCACCTGAAGCACAAAGATTACATCAAAATATCATTGTGCATGTGGACCAAACATCCCTGGCTAGGGTCAGCAAAGTATTAGTTGTTGTTTACTGTGCTCCCCTGCCCTACACACATACACAGCATGTACCGTAGCCATGTGGCCAATGTTGAAATAGCATCACCCACATATGCAAGGTTTCTCATGTTAATCTGCAAAAAATCAAAATCAAACCACACATGCAGCGTATCATTTGTCTACTGTAATGCACACTTTGCTGATCAGACACGTGTCACCTCTGTATGTGTCTACATATGTAATACAGCTCCAAATGGCTCGTATCTTTTTAAAAAGACAACTAATGATATGTTCCACAGGCTCCACACTCCACAGGTCCCCATTCCTCACCATAGTCATGTCAGGGCTACGTGATGAGGTATACATTAGGCCAGACTGTGGGGTTACATTTACACCCAGCACACATCATCAATACCAGAATGGGAAAGTAGTCATGCACATGTGTAGTGTGATATGTATGACATGTGGCAACACACCTAAGAAACGTACAGACATACGCAGATTACACGAGCAGAACATCCATACAATCAGCTACAAATTGCCCTATATAAACATATAACACGCAGGAGAGTTATCCACAATCATGCACCTTCCGTTCTTTGGGAATACCGCAACATATGCCTGCCATCTTGCTCGGCACACACCATCAAAACAACTAACTGTGTATTCACTGCAACTGCTATGACAACCGCACACTAACTGGGAATGCGCTTTAGCCAACCACCCAAGGGCGTATGAACACCCACCCACATAATCCTCCAACAGCTGGTGTTCTGGCCTGTCCGCATGGTTAAGCACACATCCATTGCTATAGCTTTAACATATGCTTTCAAGTCTCATGCCATTGCAGTGTTTCATTAGGATGCTATCAGATGTTGAACGTATACATGTAGAAACATCACACACACAGGACAACACATATATGTGGAAATATATGCAATACGTACCAGAGAATATCTCTCCAATCACCCTCCGCCTGACTGCTGTGCCCTCTTGTGTGTCACCACTGGCACGTACAGGGGGGCACGGTGGTTCGTCCTCAAGATCCTCATTAATCTCTGCAGGAATACCGTGCCTGAGAGCAATGTTGTGCAGGATGCAACAGGCTATGATTATTTCTGCCACAGTGATTGGTATATATTGTAAGGCCCCGCCTATCCTATCCAGAAACCTGAAGCGACTTTTCAATATGCCAAAGGTGCGCTCTATGACAGAGCGGCTGGAGGCATGGGCCTCATTGTACCTCCGCTCTGCACGTGTACGTGGCTGACGCACAGGGGTCAGCAGCCAGGGGCGACACCCATGCCCTGCATCACCTGCAGGAAAAAATGGTGCATGTGAATGTTTGAGCGTATTTCACCCTAAATCCGCACCTGTTTAGACGTGAGAAACAAAGCTATAACACCTGCTGACAGAACTATATGACATCACAACTATGCTTGTTGAGGAAATGCCATATGGTGAGATAAACAAAACACATGGCCCATGGAGTCTGTACATACATGGCAAAGAACACACCAGTCCCATTTCTACCTGTAAAGACCCTCTTTGTGTGAGACATGCGTTTGTACTGCAGTTAGTGTCATTATGTTAATCACCTGCAACATTAGACTGTACCAACAATACACTGATCACATGTGCCAAATATATGTCTGCAAACTACACAACACTAAAATGTGATGTGATGTGATGCAGGCTCATATCAAACACATGTATGCCATGCAGGTATCACAAGGTACAAACAATATCACCTATATGTCCCATGTTCTCCACTGTCTACAACTTAACTTTTAGGAGGATAGCTGCATATGCTGCATCATGCTGACCACCAATCATTCCAGTAGCCATCCTGTGCACTATTTCCATCAGGTTGCCAGCATTTTGAAGGTGTGGTCCACATATCTGCACACTGTAGGCCACTTAAGTTTGCAACAATCACAAATACCAAGGCAGATTACCTCCCTGTGTATGTGCTACCAATACCTCTCAGTATGTTTCCAAACAGCCCCCTTGCCCTTGCTGTCACCTTTGCACAATGCTCCATCACATTTGTACCAGCAAACACAATGACACCTATGTCCCCCACATCTACAGTGATCAAAGGTAATGCAAACCCTTGACTTCGTTTCTCCAATGCTCTAAGGTAGCTGAAATGTATGATCATACATATACAAACATGTACTGCTATTTGTAAAGGTCACAAACATGCAGCATACATACGTACACATTCCCTCATGGAATCCACTACTTCCAGTCTGTAAACCTCAGTACTGATTGAGTGTGTCAACCTTACACACACATGACAAGGTTTCACTGTATGGGTTCCAAACTACACCAATGTAACATGACTTAACGCATCAACCTGAAATTAAACGCCCATCACAGGTGGGTGTTAAGGCCACAACCCCCCACCACCCCCATGTGTGCAGATGGAACACACACACACACTCTATAACTATTCCAACACCTAGACACTCATTTGCACACATGCAAAGTTATTTGAGCACCATCAGCAGGCTTTCATCAGATAATGTTACAAAATGTATGTCACATTTGAACTCTTTTGTCGTGCCACACAGCGTTCACACTCTGGTAGCAATGTAAACTGTAAAAAGTCACCATCTTTGTTTTAAGGTAAGGAAAGTTTACAAGGCACCCAGAGTTAATATTGCACTATATAAGAGATGTTACGTAAACACATAAATAAATGCTTTCATAAATAAGTATTCAGAAAATACTCACCCAGCAAAATACAGTTCCCATACTGGCCCTCCTCAAATTCTCTGAATAGTGCTGAGCAATGCAGGATATAGGAGTCGTGGGTGGACCCTGCAAACCTAGGGACCACATTCAGAATATGCAGATTAGCATCACATACAACCTGAACATTCAAGGAATGGTAGTGTTTGCGGTTGCGGAACACCACCTCCCTGTCTCTAGGCGGGACCAGGGCAACATGTGTGCAATCAATAGCTCCCATCAAGTGTGGTATCCCGGCTATCGCCTCAAAGGCCTGGTACAGGGTCCCCCACTGTTGCCTATTGTGAGGAAGGCATATGTAATTCCCCACCCGGCTGACCATGGCACGCAGTACTTGGTGGAGACAGCGTGAGAAGGTGGGGCGGCTCATGCCACCCACTGCGGCCACAGATGACTGGAAACAGCCAGAGGCAAAGAAATGTAAGGCAGCAAGGAGCTTGACTAAACCCGGTATGGCATGGGCCCGAGCAGTCAGGGGCTCGAGGTCAGGTCTCAGATCCTCATAGAGCTCCCTAATAGCCCTTGTGCTCAGTCGGTACAGGGAGATGACCTGGTCCTCACGCATGCCCTGGAGCTGGGTCCTGGGCCTGTAGAGGCGAGGCTGCCGAGCCTGCACCTCAGCACGCCTTCTGCGTCCTCCACGTACACCACCTGGCCGGACTGCCCCTACAGCTGCAGGTCTGAGTTGCTGCGGGACTACACCCATGCCCTGTCCCTCAGCCCGATGGACACCATCTCCCCTGTCCTGCAACCACAGCATCCGCCCACGTCTTCGGGCACATGCAGCTACATAAATCCCCGCCATATACACCTCTACTGTGCCTAAACAAAGACACACACACAGACACACACCCACACCCACACACACCCCTCCCTGGAAAGTGTACACCTTACAAGTAACACCACAAAATGCACACACAATACATCAGCAAAGGGTTCTGCTGCTGTGACCAGACAAACTGCCAAAAGGAAAAGGGTCCCTGTGGCCGAAACACAGAGGAGGAGGGCCATCCGGTTCTCAGATGGAGAGAACCACAACCTCCTTGCGATGGTTCTTGAAAATTATGATGTGCTTTATGGGAGACTCAGCAGCCGCACAACTGCGGCTGCACGTAACGCGGTGTGGGCACAGGTTCGCACTGCAGTTGCTGAGGCAGGGGGCAGACCCAGAGATATAGAAAGCCTCAAAAAACGCTTTTCCGACATCAAAAGAGGTGTGCTCCACCACATGACTGTGGAACAGGAGCATGCGAGGGGCACAGATGGCGGGGGCCCCCTCCCCCCTATGCTCACACCCCTTGAACAGCAGCTCACAGAAAGACTGGGCCCAATTTATACATATGGTCTTCCTGCGGCCCTGGACACAGCCGATCCACATGCAGGTAAGTATGCAACTTATTCCTCTAACCTCTCCAGACCTTCCTGTAATCGACCTTGTGTAGACATTAAACATCAGTAAATGTAAAGCAATACCTTGCTCACAAACAACATCATGTCGCTATACAGGTGTCACAGGTGTGTGTGATGTACCTTTCAACACCCTGTTCTGTTCATCTGAAATGCACAAACCAAACCCAAAGTTTACATCAAGGCAATACCAACACATACAGAACTCAAACTCATCACTAATGTGTGCTGTTGAAAACACATTGCATGGACCTAACACATGCTGTGTTTTGCAGGTGGACTCAGGGGCAAGAGATGGACCTACAAACCCCTCTACCACCCTAAACATACATGTCACACCACACCTTAAAACCTTAATTAGCAAGGTTTGTGAAAGGGAGGGTTCCGATACTCCATGCAGCAATGTGAAAACTGCAGAGATGCTAGGTGAAGATGTAATGCACATCTGAGCACGCATTTCATCTTTTACTACCCTGTCCTCAACCATCACATAAAAGTTACATCTGAGAAAACGTCAATTAAATGTGTCCAGATCCAAATTTGTAGTAAAGTTTGGAGATAACACATTGAACCACAGCAAGAGTGTCATAATTTTCAGTGCAGCTACGTCTGCCATTTCAGCAGTCTCCAGTTGCAGCATAGTGTATGGTAACCGTCCCTAGCACACACGTATGTCAAGGACTTGACAAGGTGTACTATGACATGCATGTTCATGAAAAAATCAAAAACTTGGGGTCCACATAATGCACATGTGGAAGTCATCCAAACATGTCCTAGGTCAGAATAGTGACATATCTATCTTGCTAAACATCTTTGTCGTCCCTCTGAGGTCTGCACATCGTGGTATTTCCAGAAACCACCCTTATGTCTGACATGTTTGTGGGATTAAATCTGCATGTGTTGCGCAAACCAACATTGTAGCCACCAGTCACAAACATGTCCACCTGCAGCTGTCCTCAAACTACCCCCACAGCAGTGGTTGCCATCCCCTGTCTTATTGAGCTGGCTTGTGAGAAGGTTATTTTTATGTGATATACTATCCTCACAGTGCTGCATGTGCATGTTCATGGCACCCAGGTGATGAACATATGCAGCTTGCTGCATAGTTTGACCTTGGCAAGCACATGTAGCACTGTGAGGATAGTATGACTCAAGGACATATGCCCTGCTCAATGCCATGCACACCCCATCAGGGGTTTGCCAAAGCAGGTGTAAGGGTATTGAACATTCAGGCGTGTATGGACATATCTTGATCACATGTGTTGTGACCTGGAATGGCGGATACATGCGCAAGATAAGCATAAAGTGTTTTTGGTTAAAAAGAAGGTGTACAAGGCAAATAAGCACAAAGATTCCCCTGGTACAGGTACATGGTGGTCACATACAGGTATGGGAGGATGTAAGGGAACATGGCGGGAGCATACATACAGGGTCCACCCACCATCATGTATGTGCTGTAATCACCACACACGTGTACAAAGTGTAAGTGCAGAAACATATGTTTGCTGTGTGTGATTGTCCACAATGCAGGTGACTACAGTACCATGATCACCCATGAGGAGCACGGAGAGGAGGAGGAGGAAGAGGAGGGTGCTGAAATGTCCGCAACACACATCATGGATGAGCCAGAGGTTGCTGTGTTGGGGGGCAGGATATCCTCTGCCGAGGGGCCCGTGGACGCACCCATGATGACACACACAACAATGGGTTCTCAAACACCAGCTGCAATACAACCACCAAGGCAGGAGGAGGTTGGGGAGGATGTGCTTATGGCAGAGCTGAGAGCCCATGCAACATCTGCACATCAGGATGCAGAAGGTGGGTGCTAACCATTGTTAACCACGATGTCCTGTATGCTGAATATGCATAAGATCACAAAACAATAAGTAGGAAGGAAACAAGGCTAAACGCTAACAATTACAAATGTAGTAATGTGCAATGAAATGTCGGAAGCGTAGCCTTGAGATACTATGCACCTCTTGAAGCTATCAATTCCATTTTGCTCAAATTTTGAGCTCCCAAAGGAGCTTTAACTATAAACAAGGTAAAACACCACCATTAAAGTGTAACCCTTAAAATTGAAATGTATAAATACTGGTAAAACTTTTTGTGTCTCTGTGAGAAAAGAACTTCAACAAGATAACGTTGCTTGACAATCTAATACCACACGGAAGTCACTTATCTGAATACTCCGTTGTTGGTAACTGTTTTCGCAATGAAATTTTAGAATCTTGCTGTTTTTCTTCAAAAAGGACTAGTAATCCAATGCAACAAAAATAGCGCGGACACAGCACTGCGTTTCGGGCTGTCAAAAATTTCTTCGCCCTGCTTCAACGCTCAAGCTACCGCATCAGAAGAAGTCCATATGTGAATTGCTGAAAAAACGCCAGCGCATGCTCAATAGCAATCTGACACAGATTCTTTACAAATGACGTTATATAGAAAGCCGGTCCAGCGTAACACCTTGCTGTACTATTCCAGTTTTCATCCTGAACCTTTGAAGAGAGGTCTCCCATATGGGCAATTCCTTCGACTTCGGTGTATTTGCTCCACTATGGACGATTTTTTGCTTCATGCCCATGAATTATCTCGGCGTCTTTTACAACGCGGATATCCAAAGCGGGCCATTCGACAAGCTTTCGTAAGAGCTAAATTCACTCATCGGGAATGGTTGCTCTCTTCTCAGTTCCCCAATATTAAAGACATCTCTCAAGTTTTTGTGGGAGTTATACCATATATGTTTCATTCTCAACAAATTAAACAAATTTTATTTAAGCACTGGCATATATTACAATTACATCCGTGTTTTCAAAAATCGTTACAAATTGCACATTCTCGGGGATCCAATTTACGGGACATAGTAGGCACTACCTCCTCTCCTTTGGATAGAAGGATTGACAAACCATCTACTTTAGGACACTTCAGATGTGGATCTTGCTCTCATTGTGACCGGACAATTGAAGGGCTTCAATGGGTAGTCCCTAATTCAGCTTTCACCCATTCTGCCCGATGGTACACTACTTGTTCCAGTTCTCATGTTGTTTATATGTTAATCTGCCCTTGCAATTTAATATATATTGGGCGCACCATCCGTCCAGTCAGAACCCGTTTAAATGAACATTCTTCTCGGTTGAAAAATTCTGTACTATCCGCTCCCATGGTTCAACATTCTTTGGATTTTCACCATCCTTTTGAGGACTTTCATTGGCGAGTGTTGGACCATGTGCCTCAGCACCCTGGAGGGGGTGATAGAGAACAGCAACTTCAAGTTTTAGAACAACAATGGATTTTCAAGTGGTCTACTGTGCAACCGCATGGCTTGAATAGAGAACTGGATTGGATAAGTGTGCTTTAACAAAATCTTCACTTTTGTGACTTCTTTCATTGATTCATATTTGTGCCAGAATTCAGTATACAAACTTTTAAAATCACATTAGTATATCATTGGCACTTCTCTCTCTCCCCCCTTTTTTTCTGGCTATTTAAACCGCGGGATCCTGTTGTCTGTGTCAGATTGCTATTGAGCATGCGCTGGCGTTTTTTTCAGCAATTCACATATGGACTTCTTCTGATGCGGTAGCTTGAGCGTTGAAGCAGGGCGAAGAAATTTTTGACCGCCCGAAACGCAGTGCTGTGTCCGCGCTATTTTTGTTGCATTGGATTACTAGTCCTTTTTGAAGAAAAACAGCAAGATTCTAAAATTTCATTGCGAAAACAGTTACCAACAACGGAGTATTCAGATAAGTGACTTCCGTGTGGTATTAGATTGTCAAGCAACGTTATCTTGTTGAAGTTCTTTTCTCACAGAGACACAAAAGGTTTTACCAGTATTTATACATTTCAATTTTAAGGGTTACACTTTAATGGTGGTGTTTTACCTTGTTTATAGTTAAAGCTCCTTTGGGAGCTCAAAATTTGAGCAAAATGGAATTGATAGCTTCAAGAGGTGCATAGTATCTCAAGGCTACGCTTCCGACATTTCATTGCACATTACTACATTTGTAATTGTTAGCGTTTAGCCTTGTTTCCTTTCTACTTATTGTTTTGTGATTTATAGGGTAGAAATTGGTGTTAGGTTGATTAGTTTGAATATGCATAAGATAGCAGCTGTGCATTGTATGGGAGTATTGTACATTTGATGCACTCCACACAATGTGAGCCCAACTTATATAACCAAACAGTAGACTACACGTCAGGTTTCAGAATGTGCAGTACAGTTAATGTGGAAAAACATATCTTAGCACCTGAGGAATGCTGAAATACAGAATAACATGTTAAGTTAAACAGGTATGTGTTTCTGTTAATTTTATATAATTTATTTATTGAGTTTTCACATTAATTTAAAAAACTAATTTTAATTTAAAAAAAAAAAAATAATAAAAATAAATAAAAAAATAAATAAAAAATATAATAAAAAAATAAAAAATATAATAAACTAAAATAAAAAAATAAAAAATATAAATAAAAAAATAAATTAATTTAATTTTTTTATTTTTAAATTTAAAAAAATAAATAAAACAATAAAAATAAATAAAAAATAAAGACTGTTAAAACTTTACAAGTGATCCGTATCTACGTATTTACACGCGGCCGCGTGTAATTCATGAGGTTAGTTTGTAATGAAATATATATATATATATATATATATATATATTACACACATATATATATATAGATATATATATTACACATATATATATATTTTACATATAAATATATATTTTACACATATATATATATATTTTACATATATATATATATCATATATATATCTCACATATATATATATTACACATATATATATTTTACACATATATATATTTTATATTTACACACATATATATATTTTACATATATATATATTTTATATATATATATATATATATATATATTACACATATATATATATTTACATATAAATATATATTTTACACCTATATATATATTTTACATATAAATATGTATTTTACACATATATATATATATTTTACATATACATATATATTTCACATATATATATATATATATTACATATAAATATATTTTCCACATATATATATATTTTACATATATATATATATTACATATATATATATTTTACACATAAATATATATTTTACATATATATATATATTTTGCATATATACATATATATATTTTTACATATATATATATTTTACACATATATATATTTTACATATCTATATATTTTACACATATATATTTATTTTACATATAAATATATATTTTGCATATATATATTTACATAAATATATATATATATATATTACACATATATAAATATTTTAAATACCAATATATATTTTACACATATATATATTTTACATATATATATATTTTATTTTTACATATATATATATTATACATATATATATTTTTTACATATATATATTTTACATATATATATATATATATATTATATATATATATATATATTACACATATATATATATTTTACATATATATATATTATTTTTTCACATATATATATATATTACATATAAATATATTTTACATATATATATATGTAAATATATATATATATGTAAAAAAAAATATATATATGTTTAATATATATATGTAATATATATATATGTGATAATATATATATTTATGTAAATATATATTTATATGTAATATATATATATATGTAAAATTAAAATATATATATATGTAAAATAAATATATGTGTAAAATATATATTTATATTTAAAATATATATATATGTGTAATATATATATATATATGTAAAATATTTATATATATGTAAAATATATATATGTGTGTAAAATATATATATATGTGTGTAAAATATATATTATGTAAAATAAATATATATGTGTAATATATATATATATATATATGTGTGTGTGTAAAATATATATTTATCTGTAATATATATATATGTGAAAAAAATATATATATGTAAAATAAATATTTATATGTAAAATATATATATATATGTAATATATATATATATGTGTGTGTAATATATATATATATGTATGTGTAAAACATATATATATATGTAAAATATATATTTATATGTAAAATATATATATATGTGTAGTATATATATGTGATATATATATATAAAATATATATTTATATGTAATATATATATATATGTGAAAGAATAAAATATATATATTTGTAAAATATATATATGTGTGTAATATATATATATATATAATATATATATATATATGTAAAATATATATTTATATGTAAAATATATATATATATGTGTGTAAAATATATATTTATATGTAAATATATATATATGTAAAAAATATATATGTGTAATATATATATATATATATAAATAAAATATATATATGTAAAATATATATATGTGTAAAATATATATGTTATTTAAAATATTTATATATGTGTAGTATATATATGTAAAATATATATATCTAAAATATATATATGTGTGTAAAATATATATATATGTAAAAATATATTTATGTAAATATATATATGCAAAATATATATATGTGTAAAATATATATATATATATGTTAAATATATATATATGTAATATATATATATATATGTAAAATATATATATGTGTAAAATATATTTATATGTAATATATATATATGTGTAATATATATATGTAAAATATATATGTGTGTAAAATACATATTTATATGTAAAATATATATATATGTAAAATATATATATGTTTGTAAAAATAAATATATATAAAAATAATTTAAAAATTCAATTAAAATAAAAAATAAAAATATTTTTTTAATTTAATTTTTATTTTTTTATCTTTGAATTTGAAAAAAAATAAAATAATAAAAAGAAAATTAAAAATAAATTAATTTTTATTTAATTTTATTTTAATTTATTTTTTTAATATATTTTTTAAATTTTTCTTATTTTTTATTTTTATTTTTATTTATTTTTATATTTTTTTAAAATGTTTTTATTTTTTTTATAATTTTTATTTAGTTTTTTTAAATTATTTTTGTAATATATTTTTTATTTATTTATTTTAATATTTTTTATTTTTTTATTTATTTTAGTTTATTTATTATATTTTTTATATTTTTATTATTTATTTATTTATTTATTTATTTTTATTATTTTATTTATTTTTTAAAATTTAAAAATAAAAAAATTAAATTAATTAATTTTTTTGTAATATATTTTTTATTTATTTATTTTATTTTTTTATTTTTTTTTATTTTTTTATTTATTTTTCTAAATTAAAATTATTTTTTTAAATAAATAAATAAATAAAAAATATTAAGGGGGATGTTTACTAAAAACCGGAAATGTGCGCGCCGCAAAAGAGCGCACGGAAACGCAGCACTGAAACGCTAATAAACGCTAATAAACGCCCCGCACACGTGCGTGTCACTCCCGCAAAGGTGCGCGGCACACTAACGGGCCCCGTACAAGTGCGGGCCCGCAAATGTCCGATAGAGGCGTGGAACGGCTAAAGGAGGGCGGAGGAAGGCTCCGGAGGGGCGGAGGGACGGGGTCAATGGGTGGAGAGTGGGAGGGGAGAGGCTCCCCGCACAGTATTGGGCCCGAATTTGCATGTAAAAACTACCGCGAGGGAAACACTCGCGGTAGAAAGCATTTAAAGGGAAGAGAAACCATTTCCGTCAGCAATGTACAGAAAAACCGGGGAAACCAGCAAAACGTGAGCAGTGTGATACATGTGCACAGCACAAAAGTGCAAATAAAAATAGAAAATGACCACAACAGAACTATTAAAAATAGTAATTCAGCTGGGGAACAGTTATAGTGATGGGCAAATACAGAAAAACACACCCAGCAAAGCTCCAGAAAAAAGAAATGAATTTTGGAAGGGTTTACGGAGCGGAGACTCTTCCAAAAAACATTTCCTTTTGTGGAGCTTTCCTGGGAGTGTTTGCTATGGTTGCCCATTAATATCACTGTTGCCCAGCGTGGTGATATTTTGTCCCCCATTTCCCGTGGTCATTTCCAGGGTTTATGTGCACGTTTGTCACCAGACAGGGTGCATATGCCCACAGTAAATTTGCGTAGAGCAGGGTTTGTGACTCCATCCTGCCAGGCTTACTACCTCCAGGGGCTGCACTGTCTATGTGGCCATAGTGTGGTGCAGCAGACAGAGTCAGTAGCTCTAGGACCAGAGGGTCAGAGGTTCAAAGCCCAGCTGGGGCACTTGCCAGCCCAGTCCCTATATTTTACCCACCACTAAACACAGATAGCGCAGACACCCCTGTATTGCAGGGGACATAAGCATGGGGAAAACACCCATATTTTACCCAACAACGCACACACACCACAACAATGGGCATTACCCACAGCCAAGTACCCCAAATGCAGTCCCGTACTGCCACATTCCAATCAGGTCACCTGCTTTTTATGGGAGAAGCTCATGCCAGCATGTTGGCGGACGAGTACATGTGGTGCAGGGGGCAGTGGCTGCTAGTGACAGAAGACAGAGGCCTAGCCATGTGCAGGCTGGCACAGTCCACAGCAACAGACAGGCCCTGCTGGATCCACAGTCATGGACTATCCAGGGAATTCAGCCAAGCTGTGGCTACACGGTGGTGCAGTGCACACAGACAGTGCATGCAAGAACAGAAGGTCACAGGTTCAAAGACCAGCTGGGGCTACCGGCAATCCTGCCCACATATTTTCCCCACAAATAAACAGTGACAGTAAGGCAGAGCTACTCAATTCCAGTCCTTGTGGCCTGCAACCCTGCAGGTTTTTGGGATATCCCTAATGATATGCATGAGATATATATGCATTAGAGATAGCCTGCCAACCTGACTGGTGTTTGGCCCTCCAGGGCTGGATTTGGAGACCCCTGCCTTACACCTCTGTCATTTAAGATTGTAAGTGGGCAAGGTGCAGATGTCCAAGACATCAAAAAGGTTAGAATTTGTCACATTCCTCCTTGCTTCTCACCACCACCAAAATATTGTCTATTAGACAACTTTTTGGTGGTGTTGAGAATCTAGGAGGAATGTGACACATTCTATCTACCCTTTTGATGTCTAGAACATCTGTACCTTGCCCACTCACAATCTTAAATGACAGAGGTGTAAGGCAGGAGTCTCCAAATCCAGCCCTGGAGGGCCACAAACCAGTCAGGTTGGCAGGCTATCTCTAATGCATATATATCTCATGCATATCATTAGGGATATCCCAAAAGCCTGCAGGGTTGTGGGCCACCAGGACTGGAATTGAGTAGCTCTGCAGTAAGGACATACCTTTCGTGACGAGGACATATGCAATGGTAATACGTCTATCTTTTACCCCACTGAGCACAGACACCATGAACAGGGGCAGAACCTACAGCAGAATCCCCCAAACGCAGTCCTGGTGGGCCACACACCAGTCAGGTTCCATGCTGCCACTCATACAAATGCCTGTGCTGTATATCTATGCACCACCCCCACGGCATGTAGATGTAGCTCATGCATATTCATGAGGGACAGCAGGAAGACCCGAACAGTGTGATGCAAAACTGGGCTGGAGTGGGGAAGCGCTGCCGTAAAGCAGCAGCCAACAGGGGCAGACACACCCACACACCCACAGGCCCCATTGGCCAATGTCTCCTGTAGAGGCAGAACATTGGACCCTGCGTGCATCTCCCAATACCAGCACCTGCATACCTTAGCAATGTCACCCTACACCTGAGGTACACAGCTCTGAAATGTTTGCTAAGAGTACAGGCTGATAGATATCCCTACGTTACGCACATACTGCTAGTTGACCCCATCCGAACAATCTGTTTGGTGTCTGCGGTGCGTGCTCCAGGCCTGGCCTCTGACGGTGTTCACCACCCTGGGGAGTGACCCCCAGCAGTACTGCGTACCATATCCATGCCTGTGCTGTGCCCAGGACCGGTGTGGTGGCCAAGGCTAATCACCCCCTCAATAGTAGCACAATGCTGGCATAGGTGTGGGAGTGTGTGTCTGTCTATACAGTGTGTGTTGGCTGCAAACACCTTCCCCAACCCACACTGCCAGCACTACTGCCAGTATTGGCCTGCCAATGTGCATAATGAGCAGCAAGGTACCATGGGTATTGGTCAGACATGGTGGGCTGGCCAGGATGCATCTGCACAGGGCATAGGGCACTGGCTGTGACATTGTAGTGCCAGGCCACCACCTACACAGACAGGGTGACCTCTGTATGTGCTGCTGGGGGAGCACTCTCACCCTGAGTGGGCAGTGATGACAGCATGGCTAGGCACCCCCATAGTGCTGTATTGTGTTTCTCTCTTGTGATATATATGGGTTTCCTGTTGGGGCCTCCTCACAGAACTCTCTGCTTGTGTGTGCTGCCACCCCAGTTTTGGGTGCATGCATTTCCATCAGGGCTAACCAGCAGACTGTTCACAGCTGGCATGTGTCTTGATGGAGTGCCTTGCAGGGTGCAGCAGCTGATGGCTTGCTGCAGGTGAATATCAGATAGTGCTGGGGGTGCATCTTTGGATATCCAGGCCTAAAGTCTGTCTGATATTGTGTTATGGATGTGTGTGGAGCTGCTTGGACTGCGCTGTAGGGTGTCTGTTCCCCAGCAGGACTGGGGTTTGATGGTCCACTCTACTGCCATGGGGGGGGGAGGGGGGGGGAAAGGGTGTAGGGTAGGATGGGGATCTGTTGGTGGGGGGCCCTGTTTGCCACCCCCAGAGGGGGGGGGGGTACTTTGGCCACCTAGGGGTCCATGGGGGTTTCCACTAACTGAGACAGACAGAGATATCCAACATGTTTCTGCAGCACCTTCCTATCTCACAGGTTAGTACTGTTTTGGAGCTCTGTCATGGCCTCATCCAGCCATGGCTGGTGTTGTGGACCTGGTCCTGGCCGTCACATCACACCCTCAGGGTGAGCACAGTACCCGCACAATGTGACGGTGTGTAACTACTCTTTGCTGGTAGTCCACCCGCTCAGGACCCCCTACCAGGCCGAGGTGCTGTGTGGGTGCACATGGACAATTCCCCCTACCAGGCCGGGTAGCTGTTGGGGTGCATTCCCCATCTTGTGTGCATCTGTGGACAGCTGATTTGCATGTGCAGTGCATCATGGGTATGGGTGGCCTAACCCTATCCTGTCTACAACAGCAGACTGTCTGTGGGGTGACATGCAGGCTCTCTGCAGCCAGCCAGGGGCTTGCTGTCAGCTATAGAGCTGTAGCCCAATGGTTACATCACTCCCTGTACAGCCAGAGGTCATGGGTTTAAACCCACAGTGGGGCCCTTTGATAGGGCTATCCACAGCTTTATTTTTATTTACTGTACATATGTCTATGCCGGCAAAACCACACACAGCTTACTATACCCATTAGGTGCCTCTGAGGGTGCTTTATAGGGCGCCCTATAGGCCACCTTATGGTTGCCATCCATATAGGGTGCACTATACATTATCCTGTGTCGCAACATACATGGTGCCCTATAGGGGACATTCTAGGGTGCCTTGGCGGACAGTGCACTGTAACATGTGCCTTACGGGCATCCGTATGTTAACACACTGTGAGAGCGGGTTTACTAGTGGTGGGAAATAAAATATAAATGGAAGGCCTCCTACAGCACTCCTCACCATGATACATACTGCCCCAGCCAGCCTTGTTCACTGGGCACTGTGAGGGGTTGAACCCCTAGCCCCTGCACCATTGGTCAGTGTCCTAACCATTGTGCTGTGGCTCTGTTCCTGTGTTTGTGCATCCGCGCGCAGCCTTGTAGCCATCAGCGCACCATCTTGTGGCGCACTAAATTAACAGCGTGCCGCCTTATGCCGCACAACATGGAAATGCCCCTAAAATAATGCCTCAGGCAGCTGTCTTCAATGGGCATTGTGGGGAATTGAACCCATGATTCCTGCACGAGTGGTCAGTGTCTTCACCATTGTGCTATGGCTCCATTCCTGTTATTTGCACATCAGCGCGCCACTTCTCCCTCCCACTATTGGACTGCCCCCTCACACATCAGCGCGCCTTCTGCCCACCGGCTCGCCGCCTTCTGTTGCCCACATTTATCAGCGCACCACCTTCTGCCGCCCAAACTTACCAATGCGCCACCATCTGCCGCCCACACTAAACAGTGCGCCGCCTCATGCCGTACTAAAAATAACAGTGCGCTGCCTTCTGCCGCCCAAAATTAATATGCCTCCTAACCACTTTTGCCCATAAATGTTGGTGCCTCAGCTGGTCTTTTTTGTTGAGGACAATGGGGGTTTGAACCCCTGGCCCATTGGTCGGTGTCTTCACCGTTGTACTACGGCTCTGTTATTTGGTTTTGCAGCAGCGCCCCACTTAGCCTTTCCACGCGCTAATGTGGGCCCCGCACATTAGCGCGACGCACACACGTACGGTCCGGTTTTTTGCTTTTTTCTGCCTGGCCCGCCCACTCCTTATATGGCACCAGCACACTAACGGGGACCCACACAGTAACGGAGTTTAGTAAACATACCCCTAAGAATATTTCAGAAAATAAATAAAAAATAAAAATAAAAAATAATATTTATATATTTTTTATTTTTTTTTTATTAATTTTTTATTTTAATTTAATTATTGTTTTTTTATTTTTTATTTCTTTCTTATTTCTTTCTAATTTAAAATAAAATAAAAATATTAAAAAATAAAAAATAATTAAAAAATTAATAATTAAAAAAGTAACAAATAAAATAATAAAAATAAAATAAAAAATGAATAAAAAATTTAAAAAAAACAAATTTAAATACCAATATATATTTTACACATATATATATATATATTTTACATATATATATATATTTTATTTTTACATATATATATATATATATATTACACATATATTTTTTACATATATATATATTTTACATATAAATATATATTTTACACATATATATGTATATATTTTACATATAAATATATATTTTACATATATATATTACATATATATATATTTTACATATATATATATATTACATATAAATATATATTTTACATATATATATGTTTTACACACATACATATATATATATTACACACATATATATATATATGTATATATTTTTTATATATATATATATTTTACATATAAATATTTATTTTACATATAAATATGTATTTTACACATATTATATATTACACATATATAGATATTTTACATATAAATATATATTTTACACACATATATATATATATATATATATATATTACACACATATATATTTTACATATTAATATATTTTACACATATATATATATTTTACATATAAATATATATTTACTTATATATATTTATTTTACACATATGTATATATTTTACATATATATTTATATTTTACACATATATATATATATATATATATATTTATATATATTACACACATATATATATATATTTTATATATAAATATACATTTTACAGATATATATATATTTTACATATATATAAATATTTTACATATATATATATTACACATATATATATATTTTAAATATAAATATATATTTTACACATATATATATTTACATATATATATTTTATTTTTACATATATATATATATTACATATAAATATATTTTTATATTTTATTTATTTTTTTCAAATTTATAAATAAAAAATAAAAATAAAATTTAAAAAAATTTTTTAAATTATTTTTAATTTTTAAATATATTTTTAATTTATTTTTTATTTTGTTTTATTTATTAATTTTTTAATATTTAATTTCTTAATTTCTTTATTTTTAATTTTTTATTTTTAAATTAAAACAAATAAATAAAATAATAAAAAATAAATAAATAAATAAATAATAAAAATATAATAAATATAATAAATAAACTAAAATAAATAAATAAAAAAATAAATAAAAAATAAAAAATATTAAAATAAATAAATAAAAAATATATTACAAAAAATAATTTTAAAAAACCTAAATAAAAATTATAAAACAAATAAAACAAATTTAAAGAAATATAAAAAAAAAATTAAAATAAAAATAAAAATAAGAAAATTTTAAAAATATATTAAAAAAATAAATTAAAATTAAAATTAAATTAAATAATTTATTTTTAATTTTCTTTTATTATTATTTTTTTTTTCAAATTTAAAGATAAAAAATAAAAAATTAAATAAAAAAAATATTTTATATTTTTTATTTATTTTAATTGAATTTTTTAAATTATTTTTTATTATTTTATTATTTTTTATTATTTTATTTTATTTTTATTATTTTATTTATTAATTTTAATTTTAATTACTTTTTTTATTAAATATTTTTTATTTATGTTATTTTTTTATTTTTAATTTTAAAATTATTTTTATATAATTTATTTATTGAGGTTTCACATTTAAAAATAATAAAAAATAAATATAAAATTAAAAAACATTATTTTTTATTTATTTCAATTGAATTTTTTAATTATTTTTTATTTTTTAATATTTTTTATTTATTTTTATTATTTAATTTTCTTTTTTAATTATTAATTTTGTAATTATTTTTTATTTTTTATTATTTTTTATTTTATTTTTATTATTTTATTTTAAAAAATTTTTAAAAAATTAATAAAATATTAGAGAGAAATAAGAAAGAAATAAAAAATAAAAAACAATAATTAAATTAAAATAAAAAATTAATAAAAATGAAATAAAAACTATATAAATATTATTTATTATTTTTATTTTTATTTATTTTCTGAAATAATCTTAATATTTTTTATTTATTTTATTTATTTATTTATTTAAAAAACTAATTTTAATTTTTAATTTTTTATTTTTAAATTTAGAAAAATAAATAAAAAAAATAATAAAAAAATAAAAAATATAATAAATAAATAAAAAATATAAATAAAAAAATAAAAAAAATAAAAAATAAATAAATAAAAAATATATTACAAAAAATAATTAATATTACACATATAAATATATTTTACATATAAATATATATTTTACTTATATTTATTTATTTATTTATTTATTTATTTAGCGTACATTTATATCCCGCTGCTTCCAGTGATCAGCAGCAGTTGTTACACATGGTAAGGTTGGCTGTACCGGCCAGAATTAAGGATGTATACAATCTGATTAGGGAGGGGGGGAAAGCACAGCAAAAACTCGGGTTACAGGTTTACAGTTGATTGTTGTCGGGGTTCACACAGGGTACTTATATACATATTTACAATTGACAAGACTGTTAAAACTTTACAAGTGATCCGTATCTACGTATTTACACGCGGCCGCGTGTAATTCATGAGGTTAGTTTGTAATGAAATATATATATATATATATATTACACACATATATATATAGATATATATATTACACATATATATATATTTTACATATAAATATATATTTTACACACATATATATATATATTTTACATATACAGTATATATATATATATATATCATATATATATATCACATATATATATTACACATATATATATTTTATTTTTACACACATATATATATATATTACATATATATACATATATATATATTACACATATATGTATTTTAAATATATATATATTTTATTTTTACACACATATATATATTTTACATATATATATATTTTATATATATATATATATATATATATATATACATATATTACACATATATATATATTTACATATAAATATATATTTTACATAAAAATATGTATTTTACACATATATATATATTTTACATATATATATATATTACATATATATATATATATATATTACATATAAATATATATTTTCCACATATATATATATTTTATTTATATATTGTGACGCTCGCGCACCTACCAGGCGGTTGCCTAGTAGGGACGGCTGGCCATCTGTATCCCTTCGAGGGTTGTAGTTGTGTCAATAAGAAGAACCGAGTGGTTATTTAAAGCGCACAGGAAATTTTTATTCGGTTTCCAAAGTTGGCAAGTGATGAACATAAAAACTCTTAAAGCACTTTTTCCAGACAAAAGAAATACAGGATAATTTCTCCAAATCAAAATGTCCAAACAAAACTCACAGCAGTTTCTATTCTTCACTGCGACTGCTTGACCTTACAAAACAAAAGCATTTGTAAAACTCTTCACAGCTTCCAACCCGCTGTTGCCACGGCACATACCAACAGCTCTAGCTGTTTGTGGCCTAACTGAAGTTCTGCAGTTTTACTTCTTAAGAGAGATTCCTAACCTCTTGTCTTCAGGGTTACTCTTCTCTTTCCACTCTTGAAAACTGCCTTTAACTTGCAACAGCTTCCTTTTGTATTTCACTGTTTTCTAACTCCCAATACTATTGTATTTTAGTGCGCAGCTCACATTCCATCTCAGAGGCTTCTGACTCAATAACACTTTCTTCAGGGCCTACCTTCATGCTCTCAAGTGAGCTACAGCTGGGTGCTCTCTGAAAGTGCTCTGGTGTCTTTTCCTTAAGAGCCTTCGCAATGTTAAACAGTCTCTCACACTGCCTGGCCTTGGCTCCTCCAAGCCGGTCTCCTGTGTGTCTCTCCTGCTTAACCTCCCTCCTGAGATACTTCTTGCTGTGCTGAGGCTTCAGGTGTCTGAAAGTCTCCTCTGAGTCAGAGCAAGAACTATTCTGGTGGCACTGCTCATTCCCTGCGTACCTTTCTTGGCTGCCTTTGTAATGGTTCCTCCATTTGGCTGCTCTCCTTGGCTGCAAGGGTTTTCCACAGCTTGGCCCCAGATCTCTCCTGTCTGTGCCTCCTGGGAATTGGACTTGAACCTTGGCTAGGGCTTGAACTGCAGCTGCCACTGGTGCTTGCTCCTGCACTCCTTCTGGACCTTCTGCTCACAGCTCCTTCCTCCTGCCTCAAACTCAAACTGTGCCTCTCTCTTTTGTTTGTGCTTCCTCTGTTAACTGTTGAGCTGGGCAACTCCCTTCCTAGCTCCTCCCACTTGGACCTCCTACTCCTCTGCAGGGTTGTCCTGTGGTCTGTGATTGGCTTACCTTTGCCTCTGCCCTCTAGGTTTCTTTCAGTGCTTCTAGTATGGAGCCTAGGATTTTGTGCTCCCATCCCCCGCAATGAAAAAAAATCCTTCTTTTTTTTAGTTTTCCCTAGCTGGGCTGCACTCACCTCATCACATATCCCCCCCCCCCCCCTTAGACTATTTCGGGCTGTCGCTTTATCCCGCGAACAGCACGAAATACAAACTATGGGCTGAGAATCTTCACGCATCTCTGGAGCTGGTTGAGTACTCCCTATACGTTCTTGCCACAATCGTAACAGATTAGCATGATATACTTGGGACTTCCCCCGTCCAGTATCCACTACATATGACACTGGCCCACGCCGTTTTATTATTTTATAAGGGCCTTTCCACGAGTTCTCAAAACGAGAATTCGCAGTGGCTACCATAACCATAACTTTATCCCCGACCTTTAAAAGACGGTGCTTTGCCCGCCGATCGTGATAAGTTTTCTGTTTCGTTTGACTTCTTTTCAAATTCTCTGCTACAGTAGCTATCCGCTGTAAGCGATTCTTCAGGTCTGTTAAAAACCTGGGAACTTCCTGTACCTCCTCTACCGGGGCTACCCATTGTTCCCTTAATATGTCTAATATTCCCCGCGGCGTCCTCCCATACATAAATTCATAGGGTGATGTGCCAGTAGAGGACTGTCTCCTCTCCCTGCATGCGTAGAGCACAAAAGGCAACATCGTATCCCATTCACTAAACCTGCCCTCCAAGCTCCTTCTTAAGAGGTTCTTTAAAGTTTGGTTAAACCTCTCCACTAACCCATTGGTTTGGGGATGGTAAGCTGCGGTACGGATATGCCGAATACCGAACGCATCCCATACCTGAGCTAGATGTCGGGACATAAAATTTGTTCCTTGGTCTGATAAGACCTCCCGAGGAAACCCTATCTCACAAAACAAACGTATGAGCTCTAGAGCTATCACTCGTGCTGAGGTATTTCTCAAAGGGATGGCCCACGGAAAGCGAGTGGCATGGTCCATTATGACCAGAATATATTGGTGACCTCTAGGAGTTTTTAGTAAGGGCCCCACAATGTCCACCCCCAACCTATGCACCGGCTCCTTTATAACTGGTAGGGGAATTAAAGGCACCTCTGGTGGACGGTTACTGGAAACCCTTTGGCAAGCTGGGCAGGAAACACAGAACCTCGCCGTTTCTGCATATACGCCTGGCCAGTAAAACCTATCAAGGACCTGATCCAGGGTGCTCTGTACACATTTATGCCCCCCCACGGGGTGATCATGGGCCAACCTTAAAATGATATTTTTAAAAGAAGCAGGTATCACCAACTGCCTCCGTAGTTCACCTGTCCGAGGATTTATACCCTCCCTGTACAACAAATTGCTATCCCAAAAAAATCTTGGTAGGGCCTCCGATCCCTTCTGGGCGAATTCACATGCTCGCCCCAAAGCAGGATCTGCTTTTTGCTCATCCGGAAAGGAGGGAAACTTCGCTATTACTTCCTCAGAGACCCAGGGCATCTCCTGACCGGACAATAACTGTCTCCTATTCTGAGTTCTGAGGGTCCTCCCTAGCTTCCTCTCAGCCTTTCCTTTCCTGATGGTATCCTTAGCCGGGGTTATCAGATCATCATGAAAAGAGGTCCCTGGTATGAGTTCCTCCTGGGAATCTACCCCTTCCTCTGAGGGTCTAGAGCCTGCACGCGTGGTAACCAGGCCTGCCTTTTCCTGCAGCTTTTTCTCCACTCCCTTCCTGAACGGGGACCAATCTCGGCCCAGTATAATCTCATGAGGGAGTCTTGGTATTACTGCTACTGCTACCTCCCCTCCCCTGCCTAAGCCCTTTATCTTAACGGCTTGAAGTGGGTAGGTAGAGGCAGCCCCATGCACACACTTAATTTTAACCTGCCCCCTTGAGGACTCTTGGGCACACTGCTTCTGGGCTTCTATCACTTTCCATAACTTTCTGGAGATCATGGACTGACTTGCCCCTGAATCTAACAGTGCTTCTGTCTTTATTCCCTCTACCTCTACCGATAGGAGGAATCCTTCACCTATCTCCTTGGGGTGTGTTATCACAAAGGCCCTCTTTGTCTTACAATTTTTCTTGAGGTGACCAGGCTCACCACAAGAAAAACACTTTCTTTGCAGGTTGAATTTTTCCATGGGCTTATCTCTCTCTGTCCTATATTTACTCAAGGCTGCATTCTTTTCCTGCACACCTGTACCTTGAAAAACGCCCCCTTTCTTTAGGCTCAGTTTCTGGGCCTCCAGAAAGCAGTCTGCCAAGACTATGGCTTCTCGGGTGTTCTTACAGTTTTGTTTTATCAAAAAGCTTTGCATGTCTATAGGAACAGCTTCAATAAATTGTTCTAGAATTATTGCATCAATAATAGACTCTATATCTTTCTTTTCTGGCAATAGCCATTTAAAAACTAAGCTCTTAACTCTATAATACAGAGCTTGTGGTGTTTCACCTTCTTTTAAGACAGATGCTCTTAGAAGTCTCCTATAAGTGGAGGAACTTAAACCCATCCGTTCTCTTATGGCTTCTTTAACATGCTCATAATTATGAATAGAATCAACTGGCATTTCCCTGTAAGCAGCTAATGCCTCACCGCTTAGAGTAGTGGCAAACCTTACAGCTAGCTGTTCTTTAGGCCACTGAGCTAGACCAGCTATTCTCTCAAACGCTTCTATATGGTCGTCAAGGTTGTCATCCTTGCTTAAGCGACCACATGCAAAAGGTCCGAAGGCTAATCCTTCCCCCCCTGTACCAACAGGTTGAGTCTTTGGAACAGCCTATGCTTGCTTCGTTGCTTCTTCCTGAGTCCGGATCCATTTGGCCATCATGTCCAGCAGGGGTTGCTGTTGGGCTCGCAACATGGAGGTCGCCTGCTCCTGGCGCAACGCTGCCATCTCCCTCTGCTTCGCGAATTGGTCCGCTACCCACGCCAATACGTCCGCTACTTCCATCCTGGATTGTAGTCTCTGCAACAAAACAGACAAGACACACACAAAGTGCAGCACTTTTTTTTTTTTTCTCTCTCACTTCCCCTAGTGAGCAGCTGGTGGCCCCCTTACACCAGAATCCAGGCCTACCCCTTCCAGTTTACGGGTTACCTGATTCTGATGCAGGTCTCAGCACTTCCACCAGTCACAGCGCTCCCGATCCGAATCCGCTCCGGTTTTTCCTCCGTTTCCTCGATCGGTCACCGCCTTTCCTGGAGTTCTCCGTCCAGAGGTATGGCTCAAAAATGCTCTTGACCACTGGAACACCGCATCCTAAAACTACGCCACCTGTGACGCTCGCGCCCCTACCAGGCGGTTGCCTAGTAGGGACGGCTGGCCATCTGTATCCCTTCGAGGGTTGTAGTTGTGTCAATAAGAAGAACCGAGTGGTTATTTAAAGCGCACAGGAAATTTTTATTCGGTTTCCAAAGTTGGCAAGTGATGAACATAAAAACTCTTAAAGCACTTTTTCCAGACAAAAGAAATACAGGATAATTTCTCCAAATCAAAATGTCCAAACAAAACTCACAGCAGTTTCTATTCTTCACTGCGACTGCTTGACCTTACAAAACAAAAGCATTTGTAAAACTCTTCACAGCTTCCAACCCGCTGTTGCCACGCCCCATACCAACAGCTCTAGCTGTTTGGGCCCTCACTGAAGTTCTGCAGTTTTACTTCTTAAGAGAGATTCCTAACCTCTTGTCTTCAGGGTTACTCTTCTCTTTCCACTCTTGAAAACTGCCTTTAACTTGCAACAGCTTCCTTTTGTATTTCACTGTTTTCTAACTCCCAATACTATTGTATTTTAGTGCACAGCTCACATTCCATCTCAGAGGCTTCTGACTCAATAACACTTTCTTCAGGGCCTACCTCCATGCTCTCAAGTGAGCTACAGCTGGGTGCTCTCTGAAAGTGCTCTGGTGTCTTTTCCTTAAGAGCCTTCGCAATGTTAAACAGTCTCTCACACTGCCTGGCCTTGGCTCCTCCAAGCTGCTCTCCTGTGTGTCTCTCCTGCTTAACCTCCCTCCTGAGATACTTCTTGCTGTGCTGAGGCTTCAGGTGTCTGAAAGTCTCCTCTGAGTCAGAGCAAGAACTATTCTGGTGGCACTGCTCATTCCCTGCGTACCTTTCTTGGCTGCCTTTGTAATGGTTCCTCCATTTGGCTGCTCTCCTTGGCTGCAAGGGTTTTCCACAGCTTGGCCCCAGATCTCTCCTGTCTGTGCCTCCTGGGAATTGGACTTGAACCTGGGCTAGGGCTTGAACTGAAGCTGCCACTGGTGCTTGCTCCTGCACTCCTCCTGGACCTTCTGCTCACAGCTCCTTCCTCCTTCTGCCTCAAACTCAAACTGTGCCTCTCTCTTTTGTTTGTTTTTCCTCTATTAACTGTTGAGCTGGGCAACTCCCTTCCTAGCTCCTCCCACTTGGACCTCCTACTCCTCTGCAGGGTTGTCCTGTGGTCTGCGATTGGCTTACCTTTGCCTCTACCCTCTAGGTTTCTTTCAGTGCTTCTAGTATGGAGCCTAGGATTTTGTGCTCCCATCCCCCGCAATGAAAAAAAATCCTTCTTTTTTTTAGTTTTCCCTAGCTGGGCTGCACTCACCTCATCACAATATATATATTACATATATATATATTTTACACATATATATATATTTTACATATAAATATATATTTTACATATATATATATATTTTGCATATATATATATATATTTTACACATATATTTATTTTACATATAAATATATATTTTGCATATATATATTTACATAAATATATATTTTACATATATATATATATATATATATTACACATATATAAATATTTTAAATACCAATATATATTTTACACATATATATCTTTTACATATATATATATTTTATTTTTACATATATATATATATATTACACATATATATATTTTTTACATATATATATATTTTACATATAAATAGGGTTGCCAACTGGCCGGTTTTCAGCCGGCCTGGCCGGTTTTTCCATGGCCAGGCCGGCTGCCGGCGCAGAGGCAAAACCGGCCCTTGAAAAGCCGGTTTTTTTGCTCTGGCCACAAGATCGGGAGCGGCCAGAGCAAAAAAACTGGCTTTTCTCCCAACCCGGAGGGCTTCAGAGGGAGCCGGGGAAGCCCGCGCGAGGCCCCGGCTCCCTCTGAACAGCTGCCAGCGTGAAGAGCCTTTACCTTCACGCTGGCGGCTGTTCCTGTGAAGCCGCGATTGGTGGAAAAGGTTAAAGGCAATGCCCTTTAACCTTTCCCAGCATTCGCGGTTTCACAGGAATAAATATAAATATATATTTATATGTAAAATATATATATATATATGTATAAAATATATATAAGGGGGATGTTTACTAAGATGCCGGTAAAGTGCGGGCCGCGGTAGAGTGCGGGTGCCATATAAGGAGTGGGCGTTTCGCGCTGAAGAAGGAAATGCGTGATTTGCATATGCGGTAAGGTGCGGGTCGCCCATATGCGCCCTGCACATTAGCACATGAAGTGGCTGCACGGGAGGAATAAGTGGCATGCTGATGTGCAATCATGAGAGCAAAGCTACAGCACAATGTTTAGCCCACTAACCACTGGTGTAGGGTTCAGTGTTTCAATCCCCCACAGTGCACAATGAAGATAGCTGTCTGAGGCGTAATTTTTGGAGGCAGAGAAATAATGGGTGGCGGAAGGCGGAGCGCTGCTGGGCCTAAAGCGGCGCGCGATTGTTTTTGGAGGCCTGTGAATCCCGGAAGGTATAAGTGGCACATTGATATGAAAGCAGAAGAAATGAGCCGCAGCACAATGGTAAAAACACTGACCAAAGGTGCAGGGAGCATGGGTTCGATCCCCCCCAGTGCTCAGCAAAGGAAGCTGGCTGTGGTGTTATTTTAGAAGGTACACCAAGTATGGGCGGCCTAAGGCGTTGCGCTGCTGGGCCTAAAGCGGCGCGCGAATGTGTTTGGAGGCCTGTGAATCCCGGGAGGTATAAGTGGCACAGTGATATGAAAGCAGAAGAGATGAGCCACAGCACAATGGTTAGAACACTGCCCAAAGGTGCAGGGAGCATGGGTTCGATCCCCCACAGTGCTCACCGAAGGAAGCTGGCTGTGGCGTTATTTTAGAAGGTACACCAAGTATGGGCGGCCTAAGGCGTTGCGCTGCTGGGCCTAAAGCGGCGCGCGAATGTGTTTGGAGGCCTGTGAATCCCGGGAGGTATAAGTGGCACAGTGATATGAAAGCAGAAGAGATGAGCCACAGCACAATGGTTAGAACACTGACCAAAGGTGCAGGAAGCATGGGTTCGATCCCCCACAGTGCTCACCGAAGGAAGCTGGCTGTGGCGTTATTTTAGAAGGTACACCAAGTATGGGCGGCCTAAGGCGTTGCGCTGCTGGGCCTAAAGCGGCGCGCGAATGTGTTTGGAGGCCTGTGAATCCCGGGAGGTATAAGTGGCACAGTGATATGAAAGCAGAAGAGATGAGCCACAGCACAATGGTTAGAACACTGACCAAAGGTGCAGGGAGCATGGGTTTGATCCCCCACAGTGCACACTGAAGGAAACTGGCTGTGGCATTATTTTACAAAGTATGTGTGGCATAAGGCGTTGCACTGCTGGGCATAAGGGTGTGTGCTAATAGTTTGGAAGCATAATAATGTTGGTAAGCCATATGGTGGTGCGCTGATGTGCAAGCCCAGAAACAGAATCACATCGCAATGGTTAGGGGTGCAATCCCCAACAATGGCAAATGAACATGGCTTGCTGAGTGCGTACCTGGTAGGGTTAATATTGCATTAGGAGGCACATCTCGTATATCTGTGCAATAACTTATTCAAGCACATGTACTGTCACAGCACTGTAACATAACATGCCCCTGAGGTTACCTCAAATGACACATTTGTAAATGGATTGTCCGCCATGGCACTGTACAATGTTGTTGAAAGCGTGGCCGATGGGGCGCCATGTAGGGTGCCCTATGAGGCAGGTAAAGGTCACAGCACTGTTTCTGATGGCAGCACTGTGCATTGTGATGTATGGAAATGGTAAGTAGGTGTGCTGACCCTGGTCTGACTTCCTTGTTTTAGTAGTGAGGGGCTGTAGCCAGCCCCTGGTGACTGATATTAACAGGGGTGCCGAGTGAATGTCATTGTAAGCAGTCGCCTGGGTCTGTCTGCAGCCCCTCCCCCCCTCCTTGCTAAATCATCAATGGCAGACCTGCATCTGCCATTACTGATTTAGCTAGGAGGTGCTGCAAACAGGCCCCGGGGACAGATATGAACAGGGGATCAGAGTCACTATTATCGGGGAAAATGCCCTATTCCCTTTGCATATTGAAATCCCAAAACTAGCATAGGCCCATTACATACAAGGTATGGTGAAAAACAACATACCCCTATGTAATGTATGCTCACAACTGTTGAAGACAGTCAATGATGTTGCAGGGGTCATGGTTTACTATTTTCTGGACAGCAGGTTAGCTGAGTTATGTTCCATGTCTGTGTGAAAGTGTACAGATATCCGTGCGTCCATCTAAAGAGAACTACACCCTTGTGCCATATATTATTGGCCAGATTACGGTGCATCAGATGGAACATCCTCTACATATCCCGTTAGCAAAGCAAACCATTAATATCTACCTGAGGCCATGTTTAAAGTCTGCCAACTCCCAAGGCACTATCGTAGGCACCCCATAAGCTGTGTGAATCCAAGGTGTGGCAGAAGATGCCCTAAGGATGTATAGGTGAAATCAGCAATGTTAGGCAACAACAGCAACATTGCACAATTTGAATGTTAAAAGACGTATGTGCCAAACACACATGTAACATGAACACTGCACAGAGCAGAGAACATAGACAATATTAAAATAAAAGAACGACGTAGATAAGTTGATGGAATGCAGATATCAGCTTCAGTCCATGTGACAGCCATAAAAATGGACAAACATGTTGTGGCCAACGAGATCCATGCACAGAGTGATGGAAATGTGCCATGCTGTAATGACTGTGTGTGACAGAGGATGGGAAGATGTGGCCAGCAGAGGTGGCTGCAATGGCAGGATAACTGAAATATCAGGATGACTGTGGAGTACAGGTGCTAGGCTGAGCACACACAGGGGAGGCAAGCAGGGTGAGCTGCAATGCATGAATATGATGGAGTTCACGATGTGGGGAAGCAGCATGCACATCTGGGTAAGATGGCGCACAGCTGGCAGATAGAGGATGGACACAAGGATGTATCACAACTCAGATGAGGGTACTATGTGGTCATACCACATATCACCACAGATATGACACACAGACAAATGAAACGCACCAATGCAGGACAAGCATACAAATCCAAGACAGCAGACAGGGAGCACACCGATTACCCCCACCACAAATGGCCATGCCTAAAACGGTAGGCCAAACCGCCAATTTGAGCACATTAGCAAAAGCTGCATACAAAAACACTGCATATCAGTACCCCAAACGCCTGCTGGGTGTCAGAACAAGCAAACCACCAAAATAAATAATGAGCAAATGAACATGCACATCTGCCATGTACATATTTATGTCCACTCTGTATGTGGCATCGGGGACAACTGCACCAACACAAGGGAATGTTTTGTAGTGAATACAGCATGTAAAATCCATAACAAAGGAAAACCATGGCATCCCATGACGCTCTGTGGATCAGGTGACTAATGATGATTGTGGCGTGATAAAGATCAACATGCAATCAGGTGCACCACACACACCACCATAATCACAGCCAAACAAAATCACTACGTGCATTGGCATGTTTAAACCATAAAGTAAGAGACCTATGTAACAACGAATATGTTAAGGGGATGAAGCACACAGGATGCACCCTGTTGTACAGTGCAAAGAGGGAAGGGTGTGTGTAGAGGTGAGGAACCTGTTGGTACCTAATGGTGCATTTAAGCCAGTGTGCCAAAGAACCAAACAAGCGGAAGATAAACCCCAAACTACAGAGTTCAAACACATTACTGTACACAATCCCACAAACTGCAAAATGAGCACACTGTAACACAAATACCCCAAAGGGTGTGTGTGTATGTCAACCATTCATTCACAGTGATGTGCCATATGGCTGCCACATACACAGCTGGCACTGTGCAAGGATGTGAGCACATGTGCACCATGTACATGACCAGTAAAGGACCCCAAAAAGGGACAGTATGATCAAATAGTCTAGAAGTAACATGGGGAATAGAAAAGTGGCTTTGCCCCCAAACAACCAGTGATAAAGTCACATTAGCACTCCCTGTGTCATAGGGCAAGTCTGGGAACCCCCCATTTACGTTGAAAATTGTCACAGGGTGGACCTAGGGCAGCATGAGAAAATGCACGGCAGTGTGAATGATCAAGGAAAAAGTGACAGGATGAATGGAAGAATGCTTGATGGTTGCCAGGGACAACAAAAGCACACATGCCCAGAGCCCAGAGAGACACACCCAGGGAGTAAAGCACGGGACTCTGCTTCACCTAATGGAGCGCAGCTGAGGAAAGGTGGAGTCAGAAAACACATAGATAAAACGGACTACCAAACATTCAGAGAGGGGGAACCTTTGAGAAGGAAGCAATTTTGGAGAGAGGAGCCGAGTAGGCAATCCTGGAGAGAGGAATTGTGGAAAGAGTCCAGAGACCTGTGTGGTTCTGAGAAAAGGCAAGTGAAATATAAGAAGGCTGCAACAGCAGGTACTGGGGAAAAGAAGGGATACAAGGGCTATTTGCCATCTAAAAGGGAAGAGTCTTGGAGGCATAAAAATACCCTTAAAAAGCCTGGATATTCAGAGGCTGATAGTAACTTTTCTCCTGTTTATAAAAGTCATAAAAGAAGGGATTTTCACCTACCCAGAGAAGCAGAAGAAATCCCTTATTACGGTGAATGCCTAGCTCCAAGGGAATCACCGTTACACAGTTTGCAATCGGGCACAGCTGAGCCTGGAGAGCTGAGGCAGACCCGGCAGGGAGTGTATCACAATTACTCAGCTAGCAAGCCATACAGAGACCTGAGCTATCCACTGAGATACCAGCGGGGGCAGGGCTCTAGAAGACAGCATACAGAGTTTTGTGACATTCCCCAGAGAGGCAGTGCTACACAGAGGAAGAGGAACTTCCTAACTGACGGGGCAAATCTGCCATACTTTTATTCCACATTAGAAGGGGGTAATGCAGATTCCAACGGACAGGAATTGATGGAATATGAAGAATCAGGAGCATTAGCAGATACAGAATTGATGGAATGTTCCCTTACTACAAAAGAACCTGAATACTCATTAAGGTAAAGGTTTGTGTAACCTTAATTCCCATATTCAAGTGGCAAAGGCTACATCTCTCTCTCTCTCTCACCAGCCAAACAGACAAAGTAGGCTGTTTGTTATTTACTTTTGTTTGACGTTATATGCTGAAGGAAGCTATTTGTGTTATCCAGTTACTTTATGTTATAAGCCAAATTAGGCTGTTAATTTCTGTTGTTATAAGAAGAAACCTCAAGGGACGGGGAATAAAACCCTAAAAGAAAGAAAGTGCATCTGCGTGGTTTATATACAGAAGCAAGGCACAACTACCACCCTCATAAAAAGCCCAACCATACCAGCAGTCAAGGCTGGGGCGGAGGAGGTGTGACAAAATATACCACATCATCTACATACAGTGACATTGACAAGAGAACAATGTACTCTGTGGGTCACAAGGAGTCAGGACTGATACAAAGGCACACATTGCAGTCCAGGTCTGTCACCATGATCAATCATCAGACGGAGAAAATGTCTGTCAAATACATATATTTATTTTCTTAACACATCACAAACAGTGTAGACAGTGGCATCATAATATGAAGGCTGACCGTATCCCCTGTGAAAGTGGGAAACACCCTTAGCAGCTCACAAATCCACCTCCTACAGTAAGGTTACTTTGTTGACCACACATTAAAGGCTCAAGATATAATGTGCATCAGGTGCATGCTGAGCACCCGGCAGCAGCCCCCCTGCCCACACCTGTTGTTGTTTGTCGCAAATGTGTTAACAACATATGAGTGCAGGTACAGAGTAGACACTGCATGCTGCGGACCCAACACACCTCATCTGTCCCTCAAACCATACACATCTGACCACACAGGAGTCAGACACTCATCCAAACCTATATTGGCAAATGTTTTACATGTCACTAAACATGCAATACAAGTAATGAGTAAGCTCTCATCATAATGCCTGATCTACGAAAAAAACCAGTCAGAATGTGGACAAAACCAATCATAAACATCACAATTAGCATATGGTAACAGGTAGCACAGCCACATGAACACAGAAATAATCCGAAATAAACATCCTGCAGAACAATGCACATAGAACACCATCAAGGAGGTCACCCTGCCCTTTCATTTTGGGTAGACACTGTGTTGTCACATATAGCATGATACATGGAATGCACAAGTGAAGAAGTAGAATGGTCACACACACTGCCACACTACAAACATAATGTGGCAATGTGAGTGTCCCTAACACATGGCATAATCTGGCCCGTGTAAATGGCAAATGGAAGGTCTGTACATATATGCACACTGTCATGTATGCACAGTAAACAAACACAAGATGTAGCATGTGAAGAAGGACATTTTGTAAAAACATATTACAGTGAACCACACATAAGTCATAGCCCCACATGCTGTGTCTCACAAACAGTCAGTCATATGCACAAGCAACAGTCACATTGGAACATGATACAGTGATGACACACATGCCCTTCAAAACCATTAGGTCAATGACAACATCAGTCCAAGATGTCGGTGTGCTCGGAAAGCATTGTGGAGGTAAAGGCGGTATCATGTGCAGGTGGAAAGCAGGTAGATGTTGACAAGAGGAGTGGCCCATCATCAGTCACATGCCAAAAACATGGGTGTTGTAAGGAAACCAGCATCATATCGTGGGTGCTATGACACACCCTTGGGACAAAGTCCTGTAAAGCTCAACTGTGTCTGAATGTAGCACCTACACTGTCCATGTCAGTTGCTGCTGCACAAGGGCGGATCAGTGTCCAAAGTCAATATAGTATCTGCAATTCATCAGGTTACGTTAACAGTTTAATATCAACTCTGGCCATGCATAGTCACGTGTCAGTGTGCAATATGGCACATTCCTTCAAAGTATATGTGTGTCCACTACATTGAGCATCACTCACTACCCAGCCATAGCATCAACATTGCGTTCGACACCTCTGTCATGGGGAAATCAGCAGGTAAAGAGTAATACTGTCCTTCGCAGTCATGTGATCCACTCTCATAGCTCAAACATCCACTGGGGAAATGTTGTGGTAAAGAGTTGCATGGTGCTCTGTCATCCATCAGGTGGTTGTTGGTGACAACAGATGCTCTGTAAGAGATGTGTCTGGTATGTCCTCTGTGCTGTGTCAGGAGAGGATAAGTATGTTATTGTTTGACACATTTCAAAATCAACACAAATGTCAGACCGTCACACCATACGAAATTCTTAATAAAGGGATACATAGGCAAACATGACCTGATATCAATACTAAAACAAACGTTGTGGCCAACATAAGTAATGGTAACCATAGACACGGGTGGCACATGGATATGGTCATGTCCATGCTCATGTCACACAAGTGTCTCATAGCTACACACAATATGCATCTGTTAATGTGAGCATAAAGGAAATCTAACATACACAGGAGGCACACATGAGATCATCACCAGTTAGATACAACTGCACAAATCAAAATCACAAAGGTGAAACCCACCGTGTGTTTGCAACAGGTGTATGTCATCAAGCCCTTGAGCCCCGAAACAGCCAGCTTACATCACAATGAAAGGGGACAATGTCATCAAAAGGAGTAGAATCACAAGGTCAAACCACTGTTGAAACATGTCACCATCATGTTCATATCTGAAAGGCACCAAAGTTGCACACCAGTGCTTACTGTAAACAACAGACACATGTCTAAGCACAGCACACAACACATGCAGATAATGGTCACAGGGCAAACCCCCCTATGTATGAGTTATGACTGCTGGCAATTATGTGAAGGTGCACAGACCCCTCACAGCAGAAGAAAATGTACTATGTCTGATCAATCCATCATCACACATGCAACCTATAAAACCAGCCACACACACAGTATGTAAAGTTCAGCGTCCCATCTCTAACACATGGCCTGTATGTGCACATGTGGATGTCTGTAGATATAAATACACAGGAAACATGTTATGATAGCGTTTTGTTGTCTGATAGTACATTTTTGGGGACGTTGAAAGTGGTGGTAAACTACACCAAACCACAACCTACACACACATGCATGTATGTTGTACATGTCGCATTGAGACAGTGCCAGAGGACATGCTGAACACAAGCACATGGGGATATGATTGAACACAGAGAGAGATGGGTTAGTGAGGCACAGGTTTGAAAATATGAAATACAAGCATCTGCCCAATATGAGAAATCTCAGAAGACATATTATACACATGACCACAGCCACACACAATGTCTATGTAGATTGACCTACCCAAAATCACTGCATCTTCCAGGAGGTAGAGTCACATGGCAATGCATCTCAAAATCAGTATCCGTACAAAGTATGTCCTGTGCATTTGGAGACACAAGAGAAGCCAACATATGTCATGGTCAAGCTGTGTATCAGACACTGCACCTTCATGCCCCCAGCTGTCAGACCCCACAACATCACACACTGAGTGACTGCTGTCTATCACAATGTACAGATGTCTCACATGTAATAGGCATCATGGAGGTGTTGTAGGCTATCTCTATGTTGTCCGTAATCTCACTCACTTTCGTGTGTTAACTCTCTGTCCGTTTACACACACAGAAATAGATGTGTGTGCTACCAGCATGGGTCGACCTCATGCCAAGCTCGTAATAATACCAGTGACTCACCATATTGCCAACATTGACCCCTGTCCCTGTTTTTTGGTGACCAGATTGTGTATGTTAACCCACTGACAATTGCTACAACACATAGGAAATATGCAGGTGGACCTCCTGTATCCACTGCTCAAATACATATCCTGCTGCGTACATCTCATACATGCAGTAATAATGACACCTATGTTCAGATGACATGCCCAAATAGTTTGCCAAATTGCCATCATGTAGGCAACAACACACACACATGTCTGTCTGTCAGTAAACCATGATGGCTGTATGCCATCCCACTGTGTGTCAATGACAATGTCAAAGCATGCATATCCCAGATGTGTAGGCCAGAGAAATACCTGTCCCCTAGCTCTATGTTTTTATGCCATCATAACCGACACTTGCTCGTGTCTGCAATGTATCTACTCATATAGACTCTTTTCCCCTGACCTACACACATACACAGCCTGTAGCACATGCATGATGTCAGATGCTGTGATAGCATCAGCGAGATATTTTCTGTACGCAATTAAAAACCTGTAATAACACAAGCCACTCCCACATATATGGCCCAAATTGGCTACCACTACCCACTCCTTGCTGTTTTGGCCTGTGTCATCTCACCATGTGTGTAGACATGCATCACTGCAGTGACGGTATACTCTTCAATGGAAACATTTTCCAAACCCACCCCCGTGATGGGCAATGGCAGGTCATCATCCCTAAACAGATCCAGGTCATGTCTACTTGTTTACCAGTACATGTGTACACACTGTAGGGTTTACATTTACAGTCCGCAGACATAGTTATTACCATCCAGACATAGTTGCACTAAGCATGTGTACTCTGCTATGTATGACTTTGTGCCACACACATGAGGAGAACACAAACATAGGCATGTCAGAGGAGCTGAACAACCACCAAACCCACACTATTTGTTGTTATATTTACACTCCCCAAAGGACAAATGTTCACAAACACGGACAAACCCACAACGTGTAAAGCACACCATATGGCAGATACTGTGCTCATACCATAGCATCTTACCAAAAACCTGCATGTGCACAACAGCTGCATCTCCCAGAAGCAGACACTAGATGGGAATGTGACTGTTAAACTTTCCCAAAAAAAGAACAACAACCACACACATCAGCTGCCAACAAATGCTGCTGAGCCCTGCCCACATTCATTGTGTCACACTCATGCCTATATGTGATGTTGGCATTGTGATTCTAATGCACATGGAGTGTGACATCAACATTCTAGCTTTAGAAAAACATCAAACTCACTAACCATTACGCACATAGTAGAAAACATTATTGTGGGAAGATAACCAATACGTACATGAGAAGATGTCTGCAATCACCCTCCTCCTGACTGCTGTGCCCTCCCGTGTGTCAGCACTGGCACGCTCAGGGGGGCACATTGGATCCTCCTCCAGATCCTCATTAATCTCTGCAGGGATATCGTGCCTGAGAGCAATGTTGTGCAGGATGCAACAGGCTATGATTATCTCGGCAACAGTGTGTGCTTTATATTGTAAGGCCCCACCTGTCCTATCCAGACACCTGAAGCGGCTCTTTAACACGCCAAAGGTGCGCTCAATGACTGAGCGACTGGAGGCATGGGCCTCATTGTACCTCCGCTCTGCACGTGTCCGTGGCTGACGCACAGGAGTCAGCAGCCAGGGGCGACACCCATATCCTGCATCACCTGCAGAAAGAAATGTTGCATGTGAATGCAGGAGCTCATTTCAAACATTACTTCCACCTGAATACACGTGACAAAACAATGCACAACACATTCTGACTGAACGATACAACACCACAACTAGTATATTTGGAAAGGAAAAACCAAAAGGTGACAGAAAATGACTTAAAATGAGCACATGGCCTCTCGAGCACGTACACCCATCACAAATAAAACAACATGTCCATCTATCCCTTCACAGATTGTGTGTGTGTGTGGGTGTGTGTGGGTGTGTGTAACATGCATATTGTCATGCAGTTACTGTCCAGATCGGCCTCACCGCCACTGTGAGACTCCAACAGCAATCCACAGATCACATAATCCATGTGTATGTCTGAACAGTAACCCTTGTAAAACATGTTGACATCTACGTGACCGACACCCCCACCCCCCAACATGTATGCCAGGGAGCTATGGCACAATGTACGCAATATCACCTATACACATCATGTTGTGTAGGGTACAAATATCCATATGTGCCAGTACATTCCCACATGCAGTGTTGGTGGCAAAGCACTGTAATAGCCATCCATTGCTGTTTAACCATTTTGTCTAAATTGTTAGGAAGTTGTGGATGTCAAACATGCATACTGTACCCCTCATGAGTGAGGGGCAAAAACATATACATACGCAAAGTAGCCTCCTGTGTAGCTGGTTGTGTAACCTGTTTGTATGCACCCACGTATTGCCCTTGCTTTAGCCGTCACAAATCAATAATGTTAACATATATGAGGATGTCCAGACAAGATGATACTAACTTGTGCGCATCTACAGTGCACAAAGGTACGTTAACACCTATGTTGTGTTTCCACCCAGCTGTGACATAGCCAAGAGGTGTGGACAGAGATATGCACACATGTTGTGCCTGTAGAACATTTAAAAATCACCCATAAGATATTGCTCTACACCCCCTCATGTTATCCTTGGCTTGCAGGGTGACAACTGCATTACAGAGTGTGTGGGTTACACTACGACACACATGACACGGGTTACTTGTATGGATTATCAACAACATCAATGTTAAATGGCATACAATTAGGAGGCAACTATTAAACAGTATCACAGGTGTATGTGAGGGGCCACCCCCCCCCCCAAGACATGTTTGCTGGTGCCTCCAAAACACATTTTGGGGAAATCAGCAACACCAGAGCCATAAGCACAGGGGTGTCTTCACATGTACACCATGTGCATGTTATGATCATATACTATTAGGATGATCATGTTCAATGGTTCATGTTTGTAGTGTACATGGACCTAGAGACGGCTGTAATAGTTGAAACGTACAGCAGTCCTCTATATAACATATCTCAAATATTAGCTGCATGTTCTGATATAAACATGTTGCATCATATGGTACTACAAATACACACATGTAGAAAGTCATAAACCGATAGGTGATCCTGACATACTCACCCAGCAATACACAGTCCCCGTAACGGTGATCCTCAAATTGTGTGAATACTGCCGAGTGATGCAGGATATAGGAGTCATGGGTGGACCCTGGAAACCTAGGGACCACATTCAGAATATGCAGATTTGCATCACATACAACCTGAACATTCAGGGAATGGTAGTGTTTGCGGTTGCGGAACGCTACCTCTCTGTCTCTAGGCGGGACCAGGGCAACATGTGTGCAATCAATAGCTCCCATCACGTGTGGTATCCCGGCTAATGCCTCAAAGGCCTGGTTCAGGGTCCTCCATTGTTGCCTAGTGTGGGGCATGGCTATGTAATTCCCCACCCGGCTGACCATGGCACGCAGTACCTGGTGGAGACAGCGTGAGAAGGTGGGGCGGCTCATACCACCTACTGCGGCCACAGATGACTGGAAACAGCCAGAGGCAAAGAAATGTAAAGCAGCAAGGAGCTTGACTAAACCTGGTATGGCATGGGACCGATCTGTCAGGGGCTGGAGGTCAGGTTTGAGATCCTCATACAGCTCCCTAATAGCCCTTGTGCTCAGTCGGTAAAGGGAGATGACCTGGTCCTCTCGCATGTCCTGGAGCTGGGCCCTGGGCCTGTAGAGGCGTTCCTGCCGAGCCTGCACCTCGGCACGCCGTCTGCGCCGTGCACGAACAGCACCAGCTTGGACAGCCCCCACAGCTGCAGGACTGAGTTGCTGCGGGACTACACCCATGCCCTGTGCCACAGCTCCATGGACACCATTTCCCCTGTCCGGCAACCGCAGCATCTGCCCACTACACAGGACACATGACTGAAGAAAGATATGTGCCATTAACTCCTCCCGCCCAACTACACAAACACACTCAGACACACAGACAAATCAAACTAAGCAGTCTACAAACCAAAAAGCACACAACACTATACACAGACAGGAAAATACAATAACTACTACAAACAACAAGAACAGAATTGACAAATACACCTGTTTGGATTCACCTCCTTTCTGTCTCAAAACACACTCCTACTCTTCCTCGCCTACAACCCACAACGTGGAGAGGCATGGCACGGTCATTTATAGGGTTGGTGTTTTTGCCCTACCGTCTAACACGCATGTGCATATGCTCGCATACGTCTCTCTTGCGTGGCGCACATGCGCCAACCTACGCATGGGTGTCTGCCTGTGCGTGGTGTCACGCACATGCGCATCGCCACATGCATGCGTAAAACGCACACAGACGCCCATGCGTCACACGTCAATAGGTGTCACAGGGCGCATGTGCGTATGTCCGCGTAAGCGTGCACGAGGACGGCGCCCATGCGTAAGCGTGCACGAGGACGGCGCACGAGCACCATACCTGCACAATTGCGCATGTGCAAAGAGAAAAGCGTGGAAAAACCCTATAAATAAGGCTGCGCACGTGGCACACGTTGAGGGTTGTTAGAGGAGTTCCACAAACAGACAGAGAGTTACAGAGAGAGCTAGAGAGCCTGTGTTGGGAGTGCTGCACAGGGAGGAGTCAGATAGACAGTCACAGGGACTAATAGGGCAGGAAGCTGTGCTGAACGTGCTTCAGGCAAAGGAGGGAGATAGAGAGGTACAGCGAATTAGAAGGGGACGGTTTGCCATAGGAGTAGGCCACACAAGACAGAGAGAATAATTGTTACCATTACTGTTGGGTGTTGTAATATTTCCTTTTGGCCTTTAAGGTTACCTGTGCTATTGTGTTCTGGACTCCGTGCTGTATTGTACTGCCCTTGTCCCCTCTGTTTCCGTCTGTGTTCTGTTCTGTTCAGGTGCATTGTTTTATTTGCGAGGATCCTGTGCTGAAGAGGGAGATGGAGAGGGACAGCGCCAGGGAGGATCAGGGTGAGGGGGTGGAGGATGTGGGGCAGCAAGTTGTTGGTGAGACACCCAGGGCACACACCTCACAGCCTAGCCAGGAACAGCCAGGACCATCTGTTGGGCCACAGCAGGTAGAGTACAGGCAAACGGCCAAAAGGAAAAGGATACCTGTGGCTGTTACACAGAGGAAGAGAGCTGTAAGGTTCAGTGACAGGGAGAACCATATTTTACTGTCACATGTGATAGAAAATTATGATGTCTTATTTGGGCGTTTGAGCAGCCGCACACCAGTGGCCACCAGGATGGCAGTGTGGGAGGATGTTCGCGAGGCACTGTCTGAGGCAGGGTGTCCCCCACGTGATGTGGAAGGTCTAAAAAAAAGGTACTCTGATATCAAACGAGGGGTACGTCAGCACATGCTTGCAGAGAGACAGCATGCTATGGGCACAGGTGGGGGGGGGCCCCTTTATACCAACATTGTCGCCCCTTGAACAAGAGCTGGCAACACGTTTGGGACACATGTACCTGCGTGGACTCCCTGAGGCCCTAGATACGGCACATCCTCGAGCAGGTATGTACACTAAGTGTCACCTACAGGTTCAGGTGAACCATTAGCATTCCTCAGAGATCTGTCATCTGCACAGACACTTACAGATGTGTGACAAATCCAACCTCATTTTGCTATCCTGGTGGCACATGTTTGTGAAAAAGCCTTCTCCAACCTGTTTGTTTGACAGGTCCCTGGTCAACATAAACACTTTGTTTCACAAACCATCCCCCTACACATCTGTAACTATGAAACCCACACACACCGGTGACCACACCAACACCGCACCTGTGATTGCCATCCCCTGTATGAGTGTGAGGGCCATTGATCATGTCATGTTTGTGTGTCATTGTATCAACACAGTGCAACATGTGCATCTCAGTGGGGCAGAGGAGCAAGCCACCTGTCGTCCGCTGCACAATGGGTCCCTGTCAATCACATGTAGCAATGAGCACATAACATGTCTGAACACATATGTGCCATATTCACTATCCAAGGCAGACATACAGTGTATGGCAAAATCAGATGTAATGGTGTGTGGGCATCCACAGGCATGTGTCTGCATATCTGGCATAGATGCCGAAATGGAGGGGATGGTGAAACATGTGGAATGGAAACATGACCAGAAACATGGCAAACATGCAATCATTGCTAAGCCAAAGCATACACATGTGCCGCAGGAACAACTACATGGTGTGGAAACATGCGTATGGGATGGTGTATTGGGTACTGTATGCAGCACAATTGCGCCAACCCAACACATCATGTCTGTGGTGTCTGTAGCACACATGTACACATATGTGTTTTGCTTAAACATAGCTGTTCTCTCTCTGATTGTTCACAATACAGGTGACTACAGTGAAATGGTGGCTGAGGAGGAGGAGGTGGAGGAGCAGGAGGGGGAGGATGTTTTGGAGGAGGAGGAGCAGGTGGACATCCCAATCCCAATCCCAATGAGTCTGTTCGAGGCAGAACCTGCAGTCTCAGGGGGCAGCATAAGTGCAGGTGCGGAGTCCCTGGATCAATCCATACACACCATATCACCACTGGGGGCTGCAGCAATCGAGCAGACGCAACAACCCAGCGTGTCCGTAGACACAGCTACATCTGTCCCAGAGATGATGAGGGCAGAGATGAGGGCCTATGGTGCATCAACACATCGCGATGCTGACGGTGGGTAAAAAATGACTGTCACAACCACAACACAAGCAGCACTAATCTGTAGTTGTTGTTTGTGTGCTGGATGTTGCTACGTTACTGTACACAGTGTTACATGTATGGGTCATTTATATGGGACATGTGTGGAAGAAATGTTCTGGCCTATAGTAAATGAGGTTAGCATGTTGTAAAATCACAACAGCCTACGGTCAGGTGAGACACACAGATGCAGACCTAGGAGCAATGGTGTGTACGTTGCAGCAGGTCATCAGTTAATTACGAGATGCAGACATTGGCCTGACACCAGTATGCCTCTTTGCAGACACTCACATGTCTTGTAAACAACAGTATGACAAATAACCCATAGTCACCCAAAACAAAGACCATATATAAGTCAATGTAACCTTCCTCAGTGATGGTACCACACAAAGCCAACATTACCCACAATCTGGCTTCCCAGGTAAGGGGCAAATAGCATATGCAGCGATCTCATCAAATGCGTAAGGTCACCCATATACAAGGTGTCCCAGAGGTGTATGAAGCATACACCTATTATATCTGTTTGTTTTGGGTGAACACATAGTGCTATTTCCCAGGGAGGTTCAAAAATAACATATACTGAATTGCACACAGTCAAGCCCATAAACATGTTCCCTGTCAGCAACCCCACCAAACCATCACCAAATCGCATCCGCTGTGAACAAATACATCCCAGTCTGATTGAGGGTCTATGTGTCATTAGTCTGTGATGGTCCACATTATCATAGGTGGCTAACGTGACATGGGTGTTGTATGTAACCATACAATGATGAGTATGACACATGCATATTAATGAGCACATGGTTACAAAGGAGGACTAATGTATTGCACATGACAATACACAGGTGGAACCTCTACAACGCCTGCACATGTAGAGGCAATATCATACACACTGTATCCTGACCCCAATACCTGCATACAGTTATCACCATACACAACCTTGCAAACCACAACACTGACAATATCACAGAGGACATTACAGAACGTACTGGGGAATGGTAGCAATTGCCAATGTCAGTTCTGAGTGAGAGACTCAAATGCCCTCATTTGCCTTTCAAAAGACAACCATACAACATCATACACCAGCTACCAAACCACACTTACATTAGGAGAAACATTAAAACCCGAGACAAACAAGGCAACCATGGAATGAGAGCCAACAGTGTAGAGGGTAACATGTGAATGAGATCTGAGGTCGCAATAATGACATCTATTATCAATCACTACAGCGACACATACTTTGTCGCTTGCACAAAACACACTGAACAACATAATGTCTGTAGTTATGTTAAACCTCCATATGTCTATTAAAATATAATAAACACGTGTAGTCTGACATATTTAGCTGCCATTTTCAAGTTGCAAATGCCCCAGTCACATCCAGCAGGACTGTGCATGAGGTGTGCTCACTCAGCATCGTGTCACACCTCACCCGCCCCAGCCTTGACTGCTGGTATGGTTTGGCTCATGAGGGTGGTAGTTGTGCCGTGCTTGTATCTATACAAATCACACATAAGACTGTTTCCTCTTTTAGGGTTTTATTCCCCGTCCCTTTGAGGTTTCCTTCTTTTACAACAGAAAGTAATAGCCTAACTTGGCTTATAACATAAAGTAACTGGATAACACAAATAGCTTTCTTCAGCATATAACGTCAAACAAAAGAAAGGAACAAACAGCCTACTTTGTCTGTTTGGCTAGGGAGAGAGAGAGGGTGTTTGTAGCCTTTGCTACCTGCACATAGAATTAAGGTTACACAAACCTTTACCTTACGGAGTACTCAGGTTCTTTTATAGTAAGAGAACATTCCATTAATTCTGTATCTTCTAATGTACCAGAATCTTCATATTCCATCAACTCTGGTCCGGAGGAATCTGCATTGCCCACTTCTAATATGGAATAAAAGTATGGCAGATTTGCCTCATTAGTTAGGAAGTTCCTCTTCCTCTGAATAGCGCTGCTTCCCTGGGGAAGGTCACCAAACTCTGCATGCTGTTTTCTAGAACCCTGCCCCCGCTGGTGCTTCAGTGGATAGCTTAGGTCACTGCTTAGCTTGCTAGCTGAGTAATTGGGATACGCTCCCTGCTGGGTCTGCCTCAGCTCTCCCGATTCAGCTGTACCCGATTGCAAACTGTGTAACGGCGTTTCTCTTGGAGCTAAGAGTTCACTGTAATAAGGGATTTCCTCTGCTTCTCTCGGTAGGTGAAACTCCCTTCTTTTAATACCTTTATAAACAGGAGAAAACTTGCTATCAGCCTCTGAATGTCTAGGCTTTATAAGGGTATTTTTCTGCCACCATGACTCTTCTCTTTTAGACGGCAGATATCCCTTATATCCCTTCTTTTCCCCTGAATCTGCTGATGTAGTTGTCTTATATTTCACTTGCCTTCTCTCAGAGCCACACAGGTCTCTGGCCTCTTTCCACAATTCTTCTCTCCAGGATTGCCTACTAGGCTCCTCTCTCCAGGATTGCCTGTGAGAACGCCTCTCTCTCCAAGGCTGTTTCTCTCTCCAAGCTTGCCTCTCTCTCCAAGCTTGCTTCCCACTCGAAGGTAGCCTCTCTCTCCAAGATTGCCTGTCACTCCAAGATAGCCTCTCACTCCAAGGTAATCTCTCACTCCAAGGTAGTCTCTCTCTCCAAGGTTGCCTCTCACTACAAGCTTGCCTCTCCCTACCAGGCAGCCTACCACTGAATGTTTGGTAGTCCGTTTTATCCATGTATTTTCTGACTCCACCTTTCTTCAGCTGCGCTTCAGTAGGTGAAGCAGAGTCCCGTGCCTTACTCCCGGGGTGTGTCTCTCCAGGCTCTGGGCACGTGTGCTTTCGTTGTCCCTGGCAACTGTCAAGCATTCCTTCATTCATCCTGTCACTTTTTCCTTGATCATTCATACTGCTCAGCATTCTTTCATGCTGCCTTAGGTCCACCCTGTGACAATCGTCACATGTCTAGTTGCCAGACCGGCTCCAAAATATTGTTGTGTCCATCAGAACATTTACCTGCTGCCTGAACATACCCAGCATCTCACAGTTGTTTGTCCCGCACGTCCCTCACAGTTGCTCACGTGCTTATCATGGCCTACTCAAACCACTCATAACCTCACAGGAACAGGTGTTTGGTTGTTGTATCACCCCCCCCCCCCCCCCACAAAACATATATAAGTCTCTGGCGCAAAGTGTCAGGGCACCATCACATTCTGTTCATTCGCCAGCATCAACTGCCTTGCAGTTCCTGACTCAACCAGCATCCACTGCATTGCAGTCCTTGCAACAGGCAATTTCCTGGGGAACCTCAGTCATCCATTAACAGTTTGGAAACACCTCATCAGCCAATAGTTCAGCAAATGTCCCCATCACACCATACATAGTCCTGTCATACAACAACACCCCATCACATGTCAAACCAACATCAACATCACACACGGTGATGTAAGCATAACAACATCCATGATGCTACAAATAGTGCACACAACACAGGCATCGGTATTGGAACCCCAGAAGACACACCAGACAATGTAAGACACTACATCCCCAAACATCTCATGTGCAGGCCTATCTCTGAGACTCCAATATCCGTACAGCAGACATGGGCCTGCATTCCACATCTCATGCGTGCTCCAGACTCCCCATAGACCATTACGGGTCCTAGCACAACACAAATGCCATCTTACGCTGTACACCCTCACTAGGAACACATATTGTGTTGGGAACCAACGCATGCCAAACCCCTACGCATGTCACGCCCTCACCTACACAGTCCCATTGGCTGTGTGATGAATTGACAATTTACACTGTGTAATTGCCATGTTGTTGCACCAGTAGCAGATGGGGAGGGGGGGGAACACGCCCTCACTCTGCTAGGTCCCTCTGGAGGGCCATAAGGTTTGCAGACACAAACATAGTTTGCATTGTGTCTATTCTAGGACAAGGTTTGCATAGATATCCTATCCATCGCACCCGTGTGTCTAACAGAGCCTAGGCAAATCATTAAATACGCTTATGTGTCCTAAACAGAAACGGAAGGGGGACAGTCTCCATCTACAAGTCATCTCAGTCATTGCTGAGGTAATAACAGAACAGTGGGAGAGGTGCAGGGAAAACCATTCTGTCATTGGGGCCACCCCAGCGGGGTGAGGTGGGTAGGCAAATCACCTGCGGGATTTGGGGACAAATGTGTCCGATGCATGGTGACACCTGAAATGGCGCTCCCTGTGCAAATAGATAGGTGAGCAATGTATGGCTTAACACTGTTTGGAACTCTCACACATCAACACATATGTCTGAAAAATGCCTATGTTGAGATGTAAAAGAGTTGACAAACAACAGCCACCACCTATCATGCCTACTGACATCCTAAGCAGACCGTGTCAACTCAGGCTTTCACTGTCCTGCAACAGTTCGTACCACTAGCTGTGTATGTCCCATCATGCACCGTCAATGTTCCCTTGCTATGGTCCACCTATGGTGTGGCCCTCTGGGACTCTGGCAGCTTTGTCCACACCCTCCATGTGTATCACATTGCCTAATGTATAATCTCCACAAACCGCCCTCTGTGTTACATAAGGTGTTTTAAAACCCGCAGGTCTCACATCTGTGCAGCAGCACTGCACGTGTGAACGTCAGCTGTCACATCCCTGTCCTCACATTGCATCCCACACATTTGCAAAACTATCCCCTGTAGCCATGAGCAATTGTGATAAACCCTCCAGCTGTGGTCTCCCTGTTGCTGGCATGTTCCATACCGTCCACTGTCCCTCCCTAATGCTGCTCATCACAGTTATTAGTGTGTGCTGCATGCTGCACCTCCCCTACACAATGGAAAGGTGATAGTTATCATTGCACATTCCTGTTGTGACGTCTGTAGTATTTCGGTGTGTATGCAGATCCTGTAGATTGTGGTTTTGGCCTCACACATCCAGGTCCTGTAAATTGTCATATAGGCTTTGAATACCTCTAACACTGTGTTAAATATGTATGTTAACTCTATCCATGTTAAAATTGGACTCTGCCCTATCACATATTCAATAGTGTTGGATGTGCATGACATGTTTGTGTACTACGGTGTATTAGTGGAGAGGTATGTCATTGACCACCCTGTATCCCATGCACAGGCATCATACGCGTTCTGGACAGGATACACATGGCAGTGCAGCAGAACACAAGGGAGGTGTGTGAGGAGCTGCGTCAGTCACGTGCGGAGGTACTATTGTAGCTTCTGGTTCCCACAACGGTTGCCCAAAATATCACCAATCAGAGAATTACTTAGACGGCAGTTGCTTTAGCTCAAAAGACTTTTATTTAGAATAACAAAAGTGATTATAAAATAGCAAACAGCAAATGCCTCTTCTAGAGATGGCAGACAGTACTTTCTTTCTCTGTGAAGAGGAAGAAAATACCGCCCACTCTTACATGAAGAATAATTGCCTTATATACATTTCTCTTGTCTCGAATGTCTGTTCAGTAATCCATCATTCATTCTTAAGTGTCAGCAGGAGGACCTCAGGGTTCTGCAACACGTTTCCCAGGGGAGAATCTCCTTACATGTGTACATCTGGACCTGCACTTAGACTTGCTTATCTATACATGGCCTATGACCTCTATACATCTGGAAATGCTTGGGAATGCTTTTAGGTCTATTTATCTATGTATGGCTTGTGACCTCTGACCCTTCCTGTGTATTTTCTTCTTCTGGCACTAATTGAAACCAGGCAGAGAGCAGGCAGAGAGTATTTTGTGCTCATTTGTTTGAATTCTTTGCTTGACCTGTAACCTCATGCCAGGCCCATTATTCTAGCATACTCCTATGCAGAATATGGTTACCCAGAATTCTCCATAACAGGCCGCATCCATATTCTTATGGCAAGCATATACTCTCATATAGCTATTGTCTTCTTGTCTGTCTTCTTGTCTTCTGTGCCATCCATCCTCCTGTGTAGTTTCACCAGGCAAGAGTTCAGTCATATAAAGCCAATATATACATATATAAGCAGACCCAAGGCAGACTTTAAGTCAGATTTCCCTACATTCGCCACTTTTTTTCTTTTTTTTTTTTTTTTTTGTTGGGGGGATAATTAAAATAATCCCACTAAGGGGCGTGAATAACAACCATTTGAGACAAAGATGGATCATTCAAAGGCAATCGTTGGTACTGTTCCCTTGACACAATATACATGGTTTTAGTGCTTTGCGATATCATTCGTTTACAACAGGCAAGTAAAATGGATAAGGTACAACAAGCAATGATTGCAAAACAAGCTATACTTAAAAGCGTAATAAAGAAGGCTTTAAGTCCTACACCTAAACTAGCAAACCATGAAGCAATACTACCCCAAATATTATTAAGTTGAAGTCCCCCTTTAAAATCATCAATATGCAAATCAGAGAGATGCTTTATCTTATTCATGGCATCTAACACAAACACCGTGTGGTTAGCGATTACAGTACAGCAGTTCGTAGCATTAATGAAAGTGCATGTTCCGCCTTCAGCGGCCAAAAGCAAATCCAAAGCTTGTCTATTCTGCAGAGTCATTTGTGTATTTTGTTCAAGGGACTCGGCTAGGCGTGATATGGATTCAGTAACAGCTTTCATTTGAATATGCAACAAACATTGCAAACGGCGTACAGCCATACCAAGCTCAGCAGTAAGGGCGGGGGTGGCAAAGGGAATCCAGGCCGTTGCGCTAAGGGCATCCAAACGAGTTTTAGTCATGGGATAAGTGGAATTGATATACTCAAATGAGGCCTGAATGGCATCATCCTCGGCTATAGAGGAATCCCAGGGGCTAGCATAAGCTGAGGAGCTACGTTTTAATCTATGCAGGGTGGAGCGAGAAGCAGAATGATGGGTAACATTAAGAGGTATCAAGACAGAAAAAGAAGAAACTTTAACCAAAGCACAGGGTAATAGGGAGAGGTTAATTACCTGATACAGAGTTTCCCCACACAACCAATAATGACCCATTACAGCAAAGAGGTTTGTAGCAGGTGTCCATATGCGACTCATATGATGCCCATCAAACCACTTAACAAAAGATTTTCCCGTGGTAGCTGAGGTAAGATCCCTCCTGAAACTGGACATTGGGAGATAGCAAGAAGTATATGGAGATTCATTCTGAGAACCCGTTGTCAGCACAGCTGAATCATCGTGATAAATGGGACCAACTCCCACATACCAGCGGAAGTCAGCTCCATTAAACACTACCGGGTTTCTTGTAATATTTCTCCAATCATATTTCATATTGGAGGGGTCCATATTACCGGATTGATTATACCACTTTATCATGACAGAATTACTAGCAAAATGAAAGGATCCATTAATAACATTATACGACAGGTTACACCTGTCTGAAAAAGCAATGGATACATTTGTTATTAAACATAGATCAAATATCATATTCGGGTCAGCATATACACGCAAAGGGTCATGTATCATATTCATTGCATGCCACGTCTGGGAACAATTAAAAGTCTCATAACAACTGGCAGAAAATTATTATTATCTACACAAGCAAGCTGTCCTGCATACTCATTTAAGGGAACCTTTGAAACATGTACTGGAGCATATGATACACCCTTTGGTAAAGGGGTACAAATAATGCAGTCTGTAATGTTCATCAGGGAAACAATGTGTAATACTGATTGCTTCCACAAGTTCAGAGAGCCTTCAGGTAAAGCTCGGGGTGCTCGAGATATCGTCTGGTTAGTCTGGTTCCATCCATGAAGAAACAAAGCTAGCTGTCCATCTGGATGTAAACACTCAATAAGGAGGACGATTATGACAGAGATTCCCAGAAAAAAGCACAAGGACGCCCATGGAGTAGGCTTGACAGCGATCATCTTTGGTACTAATAACATAGCACTGTTGTGAGAACACTGAGTTCTGTAGGAAAATAAAACTGATTAATCAGATGGGACAGCTGGAGACGCTTTTAGATGGCTGACATGCACCCAAGTATCAGTATCATTCAGTCTGGCAGCAAAAGGGGAAGCAGCAGTGACAACGTGGGGTCCTGAAAAGGTTGGGCAGTCCCAGGATGCACGAACACAATTTCTTTTATAGACAGTGGACCCTACAGGGAAACAAGGTAATAAGGATGGACTGGACACAGACTGTGTGGCTGCTACACGGTCAGCAATTTCTTGAAGCGCAATCCGGAGTCCTGCAAGGTAAGCAGAAAGACTATCATGAATCGGAACCTGGGACTGCGATAAATTAGTTGTGCGCATACGCCAGCCAGTGGCCATTTCATGAGGTGTCAGATGTAATCGCTTGATCGGGCTATTACGCAGCTGAAATAAGCACATTGGTAATGCTTGTAGCCAGGTCATATGACCAGAAGCACAAATTTTTCTGAGTTGAGTTTTCAAAATGCCATTACATCGTTCAACAAGACCATTGGAAGTAGGTTTATACACAGAAACATACTTCCACTGAACAGGAAGATGCTGGGTGAGTGCAGTTACAAGAGCATTACGAAAGTGAGAGCCATTGTCAGAATATATGACTTTAGGAATGCCAAATCGGGGAATTATTTGTGTTAACAAAACCTCTACTACTTCTTCAGCAGTCTCTCTATTGCAGGGGAAGGCCTCAATCCATTTAGACCAAGGGCAAACCCACACTAAAAGATACCGCTTCTGAGCACATCTGTGGATCATGTCAGTAAAATCTACATACCAGGATTCAAAAGGACCACTTAGAACCGGGAGATGACCTTTGGCTATGGGTTTTCCTCCTGGCTGAGAATTCAGGATACACACAGGACATTTAGCTACTAGTTCCTGAATGCGATTTTTCATGTGTGGACACCAAAAAATGTCCTCAAGCATGCTGTAGACATTTGCAGTACTAGAATGATAGATATCGTGTATGAGATCTGTAAGGCGTTTTAGTGCCACATAACAGATACAAAGTTTTCCTGATGGATGTACCCACATTTTCTTAATTTGGGAACAACCTAGTCTCTCCCAATTTCCTATCTCATGAGAAACAGCATCTTTCTGATAATCAGCAAGGTCAGGTACTAAATAGATCTGTGATCTGGTAACAGGCAAGGTCAGGGAAGCATTACTAGTTACTTCTTTGGCTAACTGATCTGCCAGGGCATTGCCCATCTGGCGGAAAGAGTCTCCCTGTGTATGTCCAGGAACCCATTCACAGCACAGAAACAGATTGTTGATTCTGCGTTTCTCTAAACACTCATAAATTTGATGTATCTCGTCAAGATGTGAAATTGAGCTGGCTGAGGAAGTGATAAAACCTCTTTGTGACCATTTCTGGTGAAGTGCTGTCAGTACTTGTGCTGCATATTGGGAGTCAGTGAATATAATAATGTTCTGTCTCTCCTGATGCAGTAAGACTGCCAAAATTGCACAGAGTTCTGCACCTTGAGCACTATAAACACTCGGCAACTGATATTGCAATACATCTAGAATGTCTCCAGAAGGAGATATTTGTACTGCACTGAAACCAGAACATAGTGACGTCTCAGAACCGTCAGTGAACCAGACTTTAGAATTGACAGGCATTTCGTGAAGAGACAGAATATTATCTGCAAAAGAAAAAATGGGGTTCTTATCTTCTTCCTCTCCACTAATAACAGAAACTAAATTTTGTAGGTAGCCAAAAGGGTGACTTGCAGGGAATGGCTTAATGAGAATGTGACTCCGTAGCAGAGTAGCACAAAGCTGGTGCACCCGATATGGGGTAAAGTGGAGAGTATTACTGCATAACAATGCCTCTACATCACCGGAGCAATACACAGTGAGTCGCAAGGGATGAAAGGTGTTATAGGTTTTTCTGACTGCCTCACTGGTGGCTACTAACCCTCTCTCAACATCAGGCAAAACTATTTCTGTAACAGAAAAAGATCCTGACAAGTAGGACACAATTTTACCATCATCCTGATAAATCACAGCTGCCCACGTGTGATGTCCGTGAAAGCTAATGAGAAACATCTCCTTTGAATAGTCAGGAAGACAAATACTTGGTGTGTACGAGACATCAGTCAAAAGAGATTGAAGCAAAATCTGGTCAGGAGCTGACAGGCTGATAACAGTCGACCCCTTAGCCCCCCCTTTTAAATATTTGCGAAAGGGATGTGTGCGCTGACTATGACCTGGGATCCAATTCCGGCAGAAATTTATCATGCCGAGCAGAGATCGCAATTGCTTTACAGTGGTAGGCATCTGTAATTGCAAGCAGTGTTGTTTAGTTTTCTCTGTCAGAGACAGCATTCCATCTCCTACTAGGAAACCCAGAAAAGTGACTTCAGTTTGGCAGATCTGTGCCTTGGCCATGTTAATCTGGTATCCACTTTCCAAAAGATAACAAACAAGTTTATCTGTGAGGGCCAGATTTGTTGCAGCCTCAGCTGTGGAAAGCAGTAAGTCATCTACATACTGTAACAAAGACACATTGCTGGGCAGCTCTGCCCTGAATGATTGCAAATCAGCAACTAGTGCTTGAGAGAATATAGAAGGACTTTCCACATATCCTTGGGGTAACCTGGTCCACTGATAATGCTGACCCTCAAAAATAAATGCCAGAAACTGCCGGGATGTGGATTCAACTTCTATCCCAAAAAAGGCATGGGAAAGGTCCAGAACAGTATGATATTTGTACAGAGTAGTCGTTGTGGCAGGGTTTGAGACTACTGGAAACTGTGGTTCAATAACACTGTTAAGTGCACGTAAGTCATGAACTATTCTCCACTTCCCATTAGGCTTTTTCACAGGGAATAGTGGGGTGTTATATGGGGAATTACTGAGTTCAATAATTCCATGCTGTAACAGCTCCTGAATCTCCTGGCGAGATCCCTGCAGGGCCTCCGGTTGGAGGGGATACTGCGGAATCTTTGGTGGTTTACAGCCAGGCTTAATACGAATGGTTACAGGCAGATGTGATTTAACTCGGCCATAAGGGCTGAGTAGCAGTGACCGCTCAGGGCCTTTTTCTCCCTGCGGACCATAGGTGAATTCAACCTGTAATTTCACCAGTAAGTCCCTACCCATCAAATTTACTGGGCAATATGGGGCAAACAGAAAAGAATGAGAAATCTGCTGTTCTCCTATTCTTAAACAAATGGGTGTAGTTAGATAAGATGTAAGGGGTCTACCATCAAAACCAGTGGTAGTCATTTTCTTTCTACTAAGCTGGCATCTCTGTGGTAAAGCAGTTAATACAGAGGACGTGGCTCCTGTATCAAGTAACATTTCTGTGGGCTCATCATTAAGATATACTGTGATCAGAGGTTCCTGATATGTGAGCCTCGCCTGTAAGATATAGATTCCCAGTCATTGTTGGGGTGGGGGTCCAGAATTCCGGGGAGGTGTCCACAAGGGAAAACGCCTCCTATCAAAGTTCTCATTTCTGCGCTGAGCACGGCATGAGCGCTGAAAATGACCGTAACCACCACAGTTCCAACACTGTGGGGCAGGAGTGCGGTTATTTTGTTGGTAAGAGGGACCTCGACGCTGTGGCTGAGGATAACGGGGTCGTTGGGCTCCGTTATAGTAAATGCGCTCCTTATCTCTATCCCATACCTCATCACAGGGGTCTGGAACATCATCCTCATAAGGATCCAAATATTCCATGTCATCAATTTTCTCCTGCTGTTCCCTAATTTTTTGTTTTAGTTGTCTAATAAGTTCATTATTAGATTTATCAAGATGTAATTTGGTGGTGGATTGGGGATCTTTAATTTCTTGTAACCCTTTAAGTTGAAGGTGTAACAAGCGTGCTTGGGCCTGTTTCAAATCCTTCTCAGGTTTCAAAGTGTCCTCCTCTAAAGATCGAATATAATGCAAAATATGGGCCTGTTGTTTAGGCCATGGCTCAGACTCCAAGGCTACTATAGACTTTAATTTTGCAGTTACGGATGGGGGTAATGTATTACACAAAGTCTGGAAAAATACAGGTCTCATACAAACATCATCGTATGGTACCCCCATTTGTGCTTCCCATAAATCTTGAAATCGTACAAGGTATGCACTGATATCCTCACCTATTTGGAATCTCATAGTAGTGAGAGGAGCCAAACTGCGCTGAGTAGGGTACATCTCCCTGAGGGAGTCCCAAATACGAGGACGAAACTCGTTGAAGGAAGAACCATCATAAGTGTTAACTGTGACCTTCACCTGGCCTAAATCGGCATTGGCGAACACTTGATTTGTCGCACTATTTCCCAGAATTTTGGCCAATAAAGCTTTGATATCTCCCAAAGCCAAATGATATCCAGCTGTAATTCTTTCAAATTTTTGAATCCATGTCTCTCCTCCTCTACTAAGTGGAGGGAGACTACTGGCTATATTAGTCATATCAGTAAAACTCCATGGGATATATTTAGATTTGCCTTCATTTGTATAGATTACTGGAAACAGAAGCTGTTTATTAGCGTCCTGATTCTCATACTTCTCCCAAACCCTCAGACCTGCCTCCATATAGGCAGAATCCCAGTTAGGGTCTCCCGCTCCTCCGCGAATGCAGAGTCGGGCGGTGTTAAGGTGTACAGTTTCTAGTGATCCATTAGGGGGCCACTGTAACATCTGAGGCTGGTTGGCTCTTGTCCAACCGTACATGTTGGAGGACCATCGGTAAACATAATAACCATTGCCATCCTCCTGCTCTGTAATAAAAGTAAGGATACAGGGTTGTGGAGCTCGAAGAGCTTTACCACCTTTCACGACTCCACAAATCACTGTAAGTGCACTTTTTGTCTTTTCGTCATCTACTTCCTCCTCTACCTTCTCCTCTTCTTCCTCTTCTATAATCGTCTTAAGACGTTTTTCCCTATCTGTCAGGTCTAACTCCCATCTTCTAAGATTCTCAGTAATTTTTCCCTCAGATTGCTTTAAAGCTTGAGCCTGACTTTCTAAATCTTCATGTTCTGCTGTTAATTGCTGTTTCAACTCTTCTAATCTTGCCTGTGCCTCAGCATATGCACTGGGATCTGGGGCAGGGGTGGCTTTTAAGTTAACATGACCCTCAATCTTTGCCCAAGCTCCCTCAGTGTCCAAGAGTTTATGCAGGACCTGTTCTGGGGGTATAGAGGCTGCTGGGTGAGAAGTCGGTTCTGACTTGGGCTGGAAAACAGGGTCGGAATAGCCTATGGCTGCCATAGCTTTACTTTCGGCTGCCCAATAAGAAGGTGGGGGCACAGGGGCAGATGGCGAAAGCTCTGGACCAGCTTGCATCCACAGGGAAATATGTCGCAAATGTTCCAATTGGGCTTTGCCACATTTGTTAAATAAAATATGATCCCTAATTTTGGTCAAAATGAGCGGATCAAACGACCCCCCTGCTGGCCAGGCAAGAGAGGGTGTTTTTTTCGTCCATTTTTCCCATTGTTTAGAACAATTTTTTATTGAAGCCTCCAATAGGGGGTTCTGTTTAACAAGGCTATCTATGGGATTAGGACCGGGCTCAGTTCCTTTCTCAGTATTTTCTTCCTGTTTAGATTTTCTTTTAAACATTTCCCTAGCTGTCCCTTCTCTATAGGCTATGTAGACCTGGTGTTTTCACTGTTCAGGGACAGGGGCAATTAACGTCGCCTTTTACCAATAGCAAATTGAACCTCCTTATATACAGAGGCGTGCGCAATTTCGCTTTTAGGTAGCAATCCAAACCTCGTAATTAACAGAGGAGCGAAATTAAAAAATCCAGGATTTATACACACTTACAATACTTATGCTTCATCTAAATCCAGCCAATCTCCTCGCGGAGGTATGAAAACGTGGATAAAGACACACATTCGCTTCATATCAATGATATGTACAGTCTCAAGCGTACATCAATCAATCCCGGAAAGACAGAGACCTAATGTCTGGGCAAAACTTTCAAACTTTCTTTCCCTACCATTACAATTAAATGCAAAGACAATCTAACAATTTGCTACATAACAAAACATGAAACACATAAAATACATATGCATATGTGTAAATTTGGTACTCACCCACCAATTGAACCTGGGTAAATCTTCCGTCTTTGTTTGTAGACAGGAAAAACAAAACTCACCCACTGGAGTCGTCCTAGGGTATCAAAATCTCTCTCGACGTCATTCAGAGCGGTATTCCCATCTTCTGTACCAGCAGAAGGAATCCTCTTAAGGTATTCTCATCCCCTGTTTTTTATTTTACTGTGAAAAACAGGAGGTAGTCCCTCTGACAAGTAAAACTGCAGTCAGAGGAGTCCTTGGGCAATTTGGAAGGGAAAAAAATTTAGAGGGTGTTCGGCACCAATTATTGTAGCTTCTGGTTCCCACAACGGTTGCCCAAAATATCACCAATCAGAGAATTACTTAGACGGCAGTTGCTTTAGCTCAAAAGACTTTTATTTAGAATAACAAAAGTGATTATAAAATAGCAAACAGCAAATGCCTCTTCTAGAGATGGCAGACAGTACTTTCTTTCTCTGTGAAGAGGAAGAAAATACCGCCCACTCTTACATGAAGAATAATTGCCTTATATACATTTCTCTTGTCTCAAATGTCTGTTCAGTAATCCATCATTCATTCTTAAGTGTCAGCAGGAGGACCTCAGGGTTCTGCAACACGTTTCCCAGGGGAGAATCTCCTTACATGTGTACATCTGGACCTGCACTTAGACTTGCTTATCTATACATGGCCTATGACCTCTATACATCTGGAAATGCTTGGGAATGCTTTTAGGTCTATTTATCTATGTATGGCTTGTGACCTCTGACCCTTCCTGTGTATTTTCTTCTTCTGGCACTAATTGAAACCAGGCAGAGAGCAGGCAGAGAGTATTTTGTGCTCATTTGTTTGAATTCTTTGCTTGACCTGTAACCTCATGCCAGGCCCATTATTCTAGCATACTCCTATGCAGAATATGGTTACCCAGAATTCTCCATAACAGGCCGCATCCATATTCTTATGGCAAGCATATACTCTCATATAGCTATTGTCTTCTTGTCTGTCTTCTTGTCTTCTGTGCCATCCATCCTCCTGTGTAGTTTCACCAGGCAAGAGTTCAGTCATATAAAGCCAATATATACATATATAAGCAGACCCAAGGCAGACTTTAAGTCAGATTTCCCTACAGTACGAGCCCTGCCACTCACACGGATATGTGAAGCCCTTGAGGGCATACATGATGTGATACGGCGAGCTGCACCTGCACCCCCACCCCCACCACCACCACCACCGGTTCATGAGGTGGCCATTGACCCACGAGGGAGGAGGGGCCAACGTGGCAGGCGTGGCCGACCACGTAGATCTTAAACTATGATGTTGTCATCCGTTTGTAATATGTTTGTCAAAGCCTGTCTCTGGTGCAATGATCATTTGCAGCATTTATGTCTATGTTTCACCTTGTTTTGGGGATGTTGTATGTGTTTTTTTTGAAAGGCTCAGAGATGACACTCCTATGTTCATGGTGTGTCACATACACGGCTGGGATGAAAATCACACAATTATCATTGAGATGTTTGTAAAAGTACATTAATATGACGTAAAAGCTGTGACAATAAACAGCTGGCATTAACTACATACACTGTGTGTGTCCAGTGACTGACCATGTGTTCCCGTGTGTATCTATGACATGGCGGGGTTGGAGGCCCGGACTACATTAGTTGCAAACCGGTCCCGTGCTGCAGCTACCTAGCCACAGGCGGCTACTATGTTTATGATGCGTACTGTCACAGGGTGGACCTAAGGCAGCCTGAAAGAATGCTGAGCAGTATGAATGATCAAGGAAAAAGTGACAGGATGAATGAAGGAATGCTTGACAGTTGCCAGGGACAACGAAAGCACACGTGCCCAGAGCCTGGAGAGACACACCCCGGGAGTAAGGCACAGGACTCTGCTTCACCTACTGAAGCGCAGCTGAAGAAAGGTGGAGTCAGAAAATACATGGATAAAACGGACTACCAAACATTCAGTGGGAGGCTGCCTGGTAGGGAGAGGCAAACTTGTAGTGAGAGGCAACCTTGGAGAGAGAGACTACCTTGGAGTGAGAGAGTACCTTGGAGTGAGAGGCTATCTTGGAGTGACAGGCAATCTTGGAGAGAGAGGCTACCTTCGAGTGGGAAGCAAGCTTGGAGAGAGAGGCAAGCTTGGAGAGAGAAACAGCCTTGGAGAGAGAGGCGTTCTCACAGGCAATCCTGGAGAGAGGAGCCGAGTAGGCAATCCTGGAGAGAGGAAATATGGAAAGAGGCCAGAGACCTGTGTGGCTCTGAGAGAAGGCAAGTGAAATATAAGAAAACTACAACAGCAGATTCAGGGGAAAAGAAAGGATATAAGGGATATCTGCCTTCTAAAAGAGAAGAGTCTTGGAGGCATAAAAATACCCTTACAAAGCCTAGACATTCAGAGGCTGATAGCACGTTTTCTCCTGTTTATAAATGTATTAAAAGAAGGGAGTTTCACCTACCGAGAGAAGCAGAGGAAATCCCTTATTACAGTGAACTCTTAGCTCCAAGAGAAACGCCGTTACACAGTTTGCAATCGGGTACAGCTGAATCGGGAGAGCTGAGGCAGACCCAGCAGGGAGCGTATCCCAATTACTCAGCTAGCAAGCTCAGCAGAGACCTAAGCTATCCACTGAAGCACCAGCGGGGGCAGGGTTCTAGAAAACAGCATACAGAGTTTGGTGACCTTCCCCAGGGAAGCAGTGCTATTCAGAGGAAGAGGAACTTCCTAACTAATGAGGCAAATCTGCCATACTTTTATTCCACATTAGAAGTGGGCAATGCAGATTCCTCCGGACCAGAGTTGATGGAATATGACGATTCTGGTACATTAGAAGATACTGAATTAATGGAATGTTCTCTTACTATAAAAGAACCTGAGTACCCCTTAAGGTAAAGGTTTGTGTAACCTTAATTCTATGTGCAGGTAGCAAAGGCTACAAACTCTCTCTCTCTCTCTCCCTAGCCAAACAGACAAAGTAGGCTGTTTGTTCTTTTCTTTTGTTTGACGTTATATGCTGAAGAAAGCTATTTGTGTTATCCAGTTACTTTATGTTATAAGCCAAGTTAGGCTATTACTTTCTGTTGTAAAAGAAGAAAACCTCAAAGGGACGGGGAATAAAACCCTAAAAGAAGAGAAAGTCTTATGTGTGCTTTGTATAGATACAAGCACGGCACAACTACCACCCTCATGAGCCAAAACATACCAGCAGTCAAGGCTGGGGCGGATGAGGTGTGACAGTACATATGCAAGGTGTCCTGTGCATATCGTGTCAGCACAGTCTGTGAGCTGTACTGGCACAGTGTGCACACACATCCATGTCCAAACAGGGGAACTATGTTCGACATTGCCTGCGTCGTTGCCCTATGCATCAAGGTGTCCAACCCCTCATACACGACTATTTGGTGGCATATGTGTAACCCTTGCCGTGCCTAGTTTAATGACCACATTCCCTACACCCCACCATGTTGCTGCATGTGACAGTGGCAGAGCTTCACAACAAATATCATTCATTTGTTGACATATGTTGACATATGTGGTTCATGTATTCGCTAACGTGTGAGTTGTGTGACTCTGGGACAGGTGCTACAGTGTAACATCTGACACAAGAACCTCTTATCAGACACCTACACACATGGTCACCCCCCAAATGTACTGTGGAGACAGTGGAGTTATCGCTAGCATGTTTACCCCTCGAAAACATATATGTCTACACATAAATCACATGCTGACATCCATAGTCCTAGGCTGCATGAGGCACACAAGCATTACATGGTGTGTTGAACATATGTTTAATAACAACAAATCCAAACAGGGGTAACTATGTACATTTGTAGGAAGGGGGATAATACCATGACCCGCCCCCCCTAAACTCACCCTCCCCACCCCTTTCTCCCACACGCCCTGAACAATGTCCCATCCACAATCCCGCAACCCCACATGCCCCCCACCCTCCCTCCACATGCCCAGTGATGGAAGACAGGGCAACACAGGGCACATATGTGGACGTCACTAGCACCATTACTGACGCCAGTGACGCCATTGAGAGGGTGGTTGGCGACATGGTAGCCGGACCACCTCGGCTACCACCCTCTCAATAACTCCCGCCAGCCACTGCTGTGAGTGGCTCAGCTGGTGGAGCCGTTGCTCCATCGCATGCATGGCCCCAGACAGGTTTTCCACGCATCTGCCACCACACACACACATTGTGCCAGGTGTTTGTGTGGTGGCATCTGCGTAGACCCTGGGTGGGGCCCTGCATGGTTGAGGCAACCTTTGTGGCTGAGGGGAGCCCACAGTGCCCTGTGATGCCCTGTCTTCGACATCACTCTCCCACACCCCCTCTGGCCCCCTCTCCCCCCCTGAGCCCTCCACAACGTCCCCCTCCCCCTCCACATCCCCAACACCCTGTCTCCCCCCTGGCACCCCCCCAATCAGCCGTTCCAGATGGCCATCTGGCCCCTGGTGGGGGACATCTGATGCAGGTGGATGTGTCTGCGCCTCCACCACCACCTCCTCCTCCTCCTCCTCCTCCTCCTCCTCCTCCTCATCTTCCTCCTCCTCATCCCCCTCCTCCGATGTGATGAGGACCACCACCTCGGCGGCAGGTGGTGTGGGGGACGTCTCAGGAGGGGTGCGGAGGTTGTGGGCAGATCCTCTGGGACATCACCATCTGTGGAGGTCGACAAGCATAGGAACTCTGTTAGGTCTCACATACAGCACGTCTACATATGCAGTGGCCACACAGGTTTTTCTGGCAACTGCAACATCTGTTACTGATGTGACACTTTGAGAACACTCAGATGCAACCTTTGGGGAGCTCTCACCCTGGATTCGCTGCAGGTAGCCGGCATGGTGGTGGCGCAGCTCCCTGCCCTTCTTCCGGAGATCCTCAACCTGTTGATGGTAATTGAAAGGTTGGGTGCATTAGTGACATATCAACCTTCTGCTGGGTCACCCATAAAAACACACAGCCGTGTGGGCAATGTTTTGCTGCTACAGCCACACTGTTGTGTGTGTGTCTCATGTATAGCATAGTTCATCACATGTCATTGGGGATCGCCATGGGCAACAGACATATGTCCTCACATGTGCATAATGTGGGTGGGGGGTGGGATTGACCCTGTATGAGCAATGGAAGATTGCTATCTTTGTAGGCCGTAGCCCTGCTGTGCAGACCACATGTGTGTTTACAACACCATAGACATGGGCAATATCACCATAACATCTGTGAACAACAGTGGTCATGTGTAGTTTTATGTATGTGTTGGTCAACCACACCTGCTGAGTTGATCATTGGAAGAACATCACTGATGTCCATGTGTGTCATAGGTTTGGCTTTCTATTATGTGTATAAATGCTGAAACAACATTTGCATGATGGTGTGGGGACATAGATCTGTTGCAGGTGTTTGTTAGCTTCTGACATGGTTCATGGGGATGGGGTGCTGTTACACACATAAACATCGTCCCCTACCATATCATCTGCAGACATCGGAGACATGTGTGATGATATATTGACCTCCACAACTATGGGGTACGTACAACCTCTGTGCCATGAACAAACACAATATCTTTCTAACATACCCACCATTGCATGCCAGTATTTGGCCCCCTGGGGGTGGTGTATCCGAACACACATCATCAGCTCCATACACCATAGCAAGTGGGTGACTAACAGGACACATTACCATAGTCACTGGAATCCTGGGGATATTGGGAATGCATATAACTTGTTAGTCACACACAACCATATCTCTATGGTGCCAGATGACCCAGTGTGATGGGCTGCCTGGACCCCACGGGATAGAGGGAACACAGCAAACTGTTAAAGCACACACAACCATATCTCCAGGGTGATAGATGACCCAGTGTGATGGGCTCCGTGCACTCCAGGGGATAGGGAGGGTAAAGCAAACTGTTGTAGCACACACAACCATATCTCCATGGTGCCAGATGGCCCAGTGTGATGGGCTGCCTGGACCCACGGGATAGGGGAACACAGCAAACTGTTAAAGCACACACAACCATATCTCCAGGGTGATAGATGACCCAGTGTGATGGGCTCCGTGCACTCCAGGGGATAGGGAGGGTAAAGCAAACTGTTGTAGCACACACAACCATATCTCCATGGTGCCAGATGACCCAGTGTGATGGGCTGCCTGGACCCACGGGATAGGGGGAACACAGCACACTGTTAAAGCACACACAACCATATCTCCAGGGTGATAGATGACCCAGTGTGATGGGCTCCGTGCACTCCAGGGGATAGGGAGGGTAAAGCAAACTGTTGTAGCACACACAACCATATCTCCATGGTGCCAGATGACCCAGTGTGATGGGCTGCCTGGACCCACGGGATAGGGGGAACACAGCACACTGTTAAAGCACACACAACCATATCTCCAGGGTGATAGATGACCCAGTGTGATGGGCTCCGTGCACTCCAGGGGATAGGGAGAACAAAGGAAGCTGTGAGAACACACACAACCATATCTCCAGGGTGATTGTTATGCCACTGTGATGACCTCACAGCACACCTGTGGATAACGAGACGTTTTGGACCTTTTACATTACACTAACCAATACCACGATGTAAACAGGGAACCCACTGTGATGGGCTCTGTATTCTCCTGGGGATAGGGTGGATGTACTATATTGTGTTGCCACACACAACCATATCCACAGGGTGACCAATAGAGCACTGTGATGACCTCTCAGCACCCCTGATGATAGGGAGAATGTTCTTCAACTTTACATTACACACAACAATATCTCCAGGATGACTGGGAACACACTGTGATTGCCTATGTAGTCTGCTAATGATGGGGTCGATGTATGAAATTGCCTAGGCACACAGATCATATAGTAAGGGTGACTGATAGCCCACTGTGATGAACTCTCCACACCCCTGGGGATACGGAGACTGGTTTGACCTGTTACATTCCACACAGCAATATCACCATGATGAATGGGAACACAGTGTGATGGCCTCTCTGTTCCCCTGGTGTTAGGGTGGATGTATGAAATTGTCTGGTCACACAGACCATATCTTACGGGTGACTGATACACCACTGTGATGAGCTCTACACACCCCTTGGGATATGGATTACGTTCTGACCTTTTAAATGACACACACTGATGTCACCAGGATGAATGGGAACACACTGTGAGGGGCTGTCTGGTCTGCTGCTGATAGGGTGGATGTATGAAATTGTCGGGGCACACAGACCATATATGACGTTTGAGTAAATGATCACGATGATGCGATCTCTGCACCGCAGGGGATAGGGAGAATGTTTACCACCTTTACAGTAAACAGACCAAGATCACCAGGATGACTGGTAACACACAGTGGTGCCCTCGTGGGGATGGGGAGGCTAATGCAAACTGTTTCAGCACACACAACCATATCCCCTGGATGACAGGTGACCCACTGTGATGGGCTCTGTCATCTCCTGGGGATAGGGTGGCTAATGCAAAGTGTTTCAGCACACACAACCATATCCCCTGGATGACAGGTGACCCACTGTGATGGGCTCTGTCATCTCCTGGGGATAGGGTGGCTAATGCAAACTGTTTCAGCACACAACAACATCTAGCCAGGATGACAGGCGACCCACTGTGATGGGCTCTGTCTTCTCCTGGGGATAGGGTGGCTAATGCAAAGTGTTTCAGCACACACAACCATATCCCCTGGATGACAGGTGACCCACTGTGATGGGCTCTGTCATCTCCTGGGGATAGGGTGGCTAATGCAAACTGTTTCAGCACACAACAACATCTAGCCAGGATGACAGGTGACCCACTGTGATGGGCTCTGTCTTCTCCTGGGGATAGGGTGGCTAATGCAAACTGTTTCAGCACACAACAACATCTAGCCAGGATGACAGGTGACCCACTGTGATGGGCTCTGTCTTCTCCTGGGGATAGGGTGGCTAATGCAAACTGTTTCAGCACACACAACCATATCCCCTGGATGACAGGTGACCCACTGTGATGGGCTCTGTCATCTCCTGGGGATAGGGTGGCTAATGCAAACTGTTTCAGCACACAACAACATCTAGCCAGGATGACAGGTGACCCACTGTGATGGGCTCTGTCTTCTCCTGGGGATAGGGTGGCTAATGCAAACTGTTTCAGCACACAACAACATCTAGCCAGGATGACAGGCGACCCACTGTGATGGGCTCTGTCTTCTCCTGGGGATAGGGTGGCTAATGCAAAGTGTTTCAGCACACACAACCATATCCCCTGGATGACAGGTGACCCACTGTGATGGGCTCTGTCATCTCCTGGGGATAGGGTGGCTAATGCAAACTGTTTCAGCACACAACAACATCTAGCCAGGATGACAGGTGACCCACTGTGATGGGCTCTGTCTTCTCCTGGGGATAGGGTGGCTAATGCAAACTGTTTCAGCACACAACAACATCTAGCCAGGATGACAGGTGACCCACTGTGATGGGCTCTGTCTTCTCCTGGGGATAGGGTGGCTAATGCAGACTGTTTCAGCACACAACAACATCTAGCCAGGATGACAGGTGACCCACTGTGATGGGCTCTGTCTTCTCCTGGGGATAGGGTGGCTAATGCAAAGTGTTTCAGCACACACAACCATATCCCCTGGATGACAGGTGACCCACTGTGATGGGCTCTGTCTTCTCCTGGGGATAGGGTGGCTCATGCAAACTGTTTCAGCACACACAGCCATATCCCCTGGATGACAGGTGACCCACTGTGATGGGCTCTGTCTTCTCCTGGGGATAGGGTGGCTAATGCAAACTGTTTCAGCACACAACAACATCTAGCCAGGATGACAGGTGACCCACTGTGATGGGCTCTGTCTTCTCCTGGGGATAGGGTGGCTAATGCAAACTGTTTCAGCACACACAACCATATCCCCTGGATGACAGGTGACCCACTGTGATGGGCTCTGTCTTCTCCTGGGGATAGGGTGGCTCATGCAAACTGTTTCAGCACACACAACCATAGCCCCTGGATGACAGGTGACCCACTGTGATGGGCTCTGTCTTCTCCTGGGGATAGGGTGGCTAATGCAAACTGTTTCAGCACACAACAACATCTAGCCAGGATGACAGGTGACCCACTGTGATGGGCTCTGTCTTCTCCTGGGGATAGGGTGGCTAATGCAAACTGTTTCAGCACACACAACCATATCCCCTGGATGACAGGTGACCCACTGTGATGGGCTCTGTCTTCTCCTGGGGATAGGGTGGCTCATGCAAACTGTTTCAGCACACACAACCATAGCCCCTGGATGACAGGTGACCCACTGTGATGGGCTCTGTCTTCTCCTGGGGATAGGGTGGCTCATGCAAACTGTTTCAGCACACACAACCATATCCCCTGGATGACAGGTGACCCACTGTGATGGGCTCTGTCTTCTCCTGGGGATAGGGTGGCTAATGCAAACTGTTTCAGCACACAACAACATCTAGCCAGGATGACAGGTGACTCACTGTGATGGTCTCAGTAGTCTTATGGGGATAGGATGGATATATCTTCAATTGTCTACACACACAGAACCATATCTCAAGGGTGATGGATAGGCCACTGTGATGAGCTCTCAGGACCCCTGGGGATTGGGGGGGGGCCTATTCAACCACGTTTGTTTAGTAACCCATATCACCGGGTGGACTTACATACCAGTAATGCTACATGTCACATGGCCTATTGCTGTACACAAGGTGTTTGGATCCAGATCCACATCCCACCATATCCATATGATGTGGTATTGATGGATTGAGGGTGATTTATGGGCGTACATTCCTCATGTATGTTGTTGCAGGGCCACAGCAGCAGATTCCATAGCATCAGAACCTCTGTGACCATTACCAGCAACACCAGGGTACAGGACAAAGCAGTCACATATGATACACAGACATTATGTGATTTCCGGTCATCTGCTGGATATTTCTGACTCACAAAACCTTATATTACCAGCATGGACATCTGCAATGGACACAGGCTACATATCTGATTCCAATGAGTTGCCCCCATACACTTACCTCCCTTGGGTATTCAGCGAGGCGATTAAATCTTCTCTGTAGCCGCTCCCATGCCCTGCGGACCTTGGAGCTGTCCCTTTGCCTGCTGGGCCCGGGGAACAGCTTCTCTTGCCTGTTGGCAATCAGCCGGGCCAGGGAGCGCAGCTCGCGTCGAGTAAAGGAGGGCTTCCTTTGTCTGGGCGCCATTTTCCGATACTGTCATGTGCTTGCACGCAGCGTTATTCACGCGCATACGCGCCGCAACTGGCGCATGCGCGCCGCAACTGGCGCAGATTAGTGACGTCTTACGTACAACTGTGGCCCGCAAATGGCGTGGTTTAGCGATGTAAAACGTCCATCTGCGTCCCGAAACGCAACGTATAGCAACCTATGATGTCCATCTGCGCAACGACCATAGTTTAACAACGTCATACGTGTGACTGCGCACCGCAGCTGGCCCATTTTTCAACTGGTTTACAGTAATGTACGCCACGCAACTGGCGCTGCTGCGTGACGTATTATGTACAAATGCGCACCGCAAATACGCATTTCAGCGCATAGACATATGCACATTCGCAGCACGATTTGCATATACACTGGTGAGTGACACCTATTTTAGACACATAAGATAGTTTGTGATCATATCGTGTCTACACATTTTGGACTTGAAGTAATCAACACTTCCACAATGTTTCTTAGGCTTTCGTATGACGTGATGTACTATGGCTTTGACATTGCAATGAGTGACACTACAAATGCATACACAACAAGGTGTCATTGAGACCCATCAAAGTGGGCTATACGTCAACCGTGAAATATGTTGTGTGTGTGCTTGCACCGTTTATTACAGCTTCCTATCCCATGCGTCATGGAGGCCATCACAGTGGCATATCAGTCACCATGGTGATATGGTTGTGTGTGCTTAAGGTAGACCACAAACACTCCCTATCCACAGGAGACCACACAGCACAACAGAGTGGTCTAACAGTCATCCTGGTGATGTGGAGCTATGAGTCCCAATATATCATGTTCAGTAGTTCATCTCAATGTGCGGCCAGCAATGATGTTCGGGATGGCATAAGGGGGGGGAGGGGCTGGGGGCCGTTTCTATCTGGACAGTCTACATACACATTAGGTTGCGTAACACACATACTGAGCTGATGGAGTTTGCCATGAGACAGACAAGCACGTTGATTTTAAGTAGGTGTTCTGACATACAGACATTCTGGCTGACGTGTGCCACATTATTTGCCAATTCTCCTTATGGTACAGACCTACTGTTTCCCTTTACACAGTCTGCCTAATCAATATGACTTGCTGGGACATTACTCTCTAATATCAGCAGTGGTTTGTGTGTCCTTGGGTTATGGTTTTTCTTCTGACAGCAAACACACTGTGACATTGCAATAATCTTGGATGGAACATCTGATCCTCTATGAGCCACTCCAGAGAGTGCATTATGAGTTGCAGTCTCCGCCACAGCACCTTCTCATGTTCCAGTTCTGCCACCGTATAGGGTGCGTTTGATGAAGGTTCAGGCTACAGCACTGAGGGTGTTGTTGGCAGTAGCAAATGACGTAATATATGACACAAGCCTCAGATACACATGTCACATTACTCAACTGTGGGATCAGATGCATGACTTTTGCCTCAAGACACTGTGAGATCACAGGTGACCCACATCTCCATAGCTCTGCGGTTGTGGAGCAGTCCTCCTTGAACCCCTTGGTCTGTCTGGTAATCTGGATAGGCCTAATGACTACACATGAGATCGCTATGCATCAGAGCTATCCTGCAACCTGAGTGTTTTGTGGCTCGATAGGTCTGGCTCTGAGGACACCTGCCTTACACCTCTGTCATTTAGGCGTGTGAGTGTGCAAAGCACAGATGACATAGACATGGACGGCATAGATAGACTGTGTCACATACTTTGTAATTTCTCACCACCACCATGCAGTTGTATACTGAAAAACTATGTTGTTGGTGGTGACAGGCAAAGATGCATGCTACACATTCTATCTGACCTTTTTGATGTCTTAAACATCAGCACCTTGGCCACTTACAATGGTTGATGACAGAGGTGTTGGCCAGGAGTGTTGACAAGCAGTCCTGGAGGGCCACACACCACTCAGCTTGACAAAAGATCGCGATTACTTATATATATCTTGCATCTTAATTTGTGCGATCATAAACACCCATCTTGCCTAGGCTTTCAGGGAGGACTGGGTCAGAACCACTGCCATAGCTGCTAATACACCCCTGTCTGCCTGCAGGTGGACTACAGGCCAACACATGACCTGTTGGCTTTCTTTACCAAGATGGGGTTAACCACACATACCCATGATGCACTGCACATGTAAATCATCCGTCTACAAATAACAGCAAGATGATTTATGCTGCCAGAACCCACCTCAACCTGTATATAATTACTGAACGTGTAGGTTGATGACACAGAGTTGCTATTGACTGTTACATTGTGTGGGTCACGTGCTCACCCTGAGAATGAGAGTGGACACACAGCACCATGTCCTCAGCACCTAGCTTAGGTGGGATAGGCTATGGTGTAGGTCCACATCAGTGACACTGTGTGATGGGTAGTTGTTGTAGATGCACTGCCAAATACACTTGTGGCCATCTGATATTTCTCTGTGACGTTTACACCTTCAGCAATTTGCAGCACCCACATTGGTCTTATGCTGTGTGGTGCCAATGCCCACATATGTTATGTAATTGGGGGGGGGGGGTGGAAGGTGGAAGGTGGGTTGGACAGATAGACGGCTTCAGTAACAACCCATACATTAACCACTGTAACGCATAATCACCCAACAACACATCCACAATACTGCAATGGCGCTGCTGGTGGGAAATGATAAACTGGGTCCAGCTGAGAGAAAATAAACATAACACCAAACATAAACGTGGTGCATGGATTTCTATGCACATCCATAAGGTGACAGCAGACAAATGGCAGGCCTAAAAATGATCAGCAGCACACCACCACTATCTGACATTGTCCTCCAGCAAATAGTGGAACACTGCAGCCGATGCACCCCTGAAGGTGTGGCAACCTTACACATACTAGATGCATTCGGTCTGCTAGCTAGCCCATAGTGCATACTACTGGAGGAAATGTGCGCACCCAAAACTGGGATGTCTGCACAATCACCAAGCAGTTTAGCAAGTGATTCGGCACCAAAAGGAAACCCATACATATCACTTTCAAGAGATGCTGTTGGCACTATGGCTGCCCTAGCCACGCCATGGTAACTGCTTAGTCAGGGTGAGAGTGACCTTCCAGGAGGACATGCAGGGGCTACCTTGTCCATGCTGCTGATGACCACACACTACGATGTCTGCTACATTGCCCTATGTTCTGCGCTCATGCATCCAGCCCAGGCCAGCCTTTCGGGGGTATACCCACAATACCTAGCTCCTCATTATGCACATTGGCAAGCTAATACTGGACACAGTACAAACATTGTGGGCTGAGTAAGGTCTTGCAGACATCACACACTGGATGTACAGACACACAATCCCACAGCTAGGCCATCACTGTGCTACTATAGATAGCTTTTGCAGTCTAGGCCAACTCAGCAGTCCTGGACACAGTGCAGGCATAGCTATGGTATGCAATACTGTTGCTGTCACACCCCAATGTGGGACACATTGTCAAACACCAGACGTGAGACACACTCCACAAACATCAAACATATTGGTGTCATAACACTCAATCACCATATTGTGCTTTACCTAGAAATTGATATCTGCTACTAATCTGTTCAACATGTTGCTATATGTGTATTGAATTACCAGGTTTATGGTGACAGCGCTAAGGTGCACACTTACTACTTGTGTGAGATGTACGCAAGGCCCAATATCATGTATATCCAATAGGCTTTGGATCATGGAACCTGTGGGTCTATTAATTTATTCTCCTGATGGCCAGTACTGTCCGGCAGAGGTACCCAAATACAGTCCTGTTGAGTCAGACACTGTTCATTTTTCCCAAGTGTGCCTACGGAATATGCATGAGATATATCTGCATACCATGGACCAACACATTACAATGAACAACACCATCTTTATTTGACACATCATAAGATGTGCATGATTTGAGGCACTTCAGGACTGCATTTGAGTGAAACTGCTCTATGTGATGCACATGTTTCTCATATATGTACACTTTCTCAGAAAAAATACATGTATTGGCCATCTTTGTATTACCTGCACTACAGATTATTTTATGTTTCTAAAAATTGTGCGATGTCACAATCGTGGGGGCTTTTTGGCCAGGGACGACACACAGGATTGAACTTGTGACCTTCACCTCCTGAGGGCAATGGCTGTGTGCTTTGCACCACCGTCTTGCAACAGAGACAGTGCATTCCCAGGGATATGCATGGCTGTTTGTCACACTGACCCTGTCTGTTGCACTCCACACCACCCACTTGAAAGGAGTATGCCATGGTGTGCTGTGGACAGCTGCCACCAATTGCTCTGCCGTCAACATGCTCACATGGCCTTATATTGGAGACTGCATAAAACTTAACTAACAATTGACACTCCAGGACTGCATTTGGTTGACTCTGCTGTAGGTGATGCACATGCTTATGTGGTGGCTACTGTTGAAGGAAAACTACACATATGGGATACGATCTTAGGTTCTCATCAGCAAATAGCCACTCTTTACTGGCTTGTTTTAGAGGGGTACAATTATGTGACCTAGTTGGCCAGGAGCCACATACAGGATTTGAACCTGTGACCTTCTGTTATTGCACACACTGTCTGTATCCACTGCACCAACGTTTTGCAACATATATGCTGCATTCCCAGGGGAGTCCATGACTGTACATCCAACAGAGCATGTCTGTTGTGGTGGACGGTTGCCAGACTGCACACGCCTACTGTACTGTCTGCTGTGTCTTTCAGCCAATGCCCCCTCCACCACCTGTACCCCTCAGCCAACATGCAGACATGTCCTTATCTGGAAGACCCATTTCACAGAGTTCCCCAAATCCAGTCTTGGTGTTCCACACACTGTTCTGGTTTTCATGCTATCCCTCATACATATGCATGAGCTACATCTGCATACCATGGGGGTGGTGCATAGCTATGCAGCACAGGCATCTTTGTTAGAGGCAGCATGGAACCTGAATGGTGTGGGGCCCTCCAGGACTGCATTTGGGAGACTCTGCTCCAGATAATGCGCCTGTTTATGGTGTCTGTGAGTGCTGTGGTAAAAATATAGGTGGATTAATCATGCATATGTTCCTAGCTATACAGTTTTGTCCTTACTATCACGGTTTAGTTGTAGGAAAATTATGTGGACTGGATTGGCAGTCGCCCCAGCTGGGCTTTGAACCTGTGGCTCTCTGGTCCTACAGGTACTGGCTGTGTCCGCTGCACCACACTGTGGCCACAGAAACAGTGCGGTCTCTGGAGATGTGATACCTGGCTGCACGAGTCAGATCCCTGCTCTTCACAATTTTACTGTGGGCTCGTTGACCTTGTATGGGGACAAAGGTGCAAATAAACATCACAAATGCCCTCCAGAAAAGGGGGGTGACCCATAACCAAGCTGCGCAAACAGTGATATCAATGGGCAACCTGGACAACACTCCCAGGAATGCTCCATTACAAAATGCAGTGCTTTTGAATGAGTCTACGGAGCGTAGACCCTTCCATACATCATTTCTTTTTTGTGGAGCTTTCCTGGGAGTGTTTTGTATGGTTGCCCATTAATATCACTGTTGCCCTGATGGATTATAATTTATCCTTAGAATGTGGTTGTGGGTCATTTTCATATCATATTTGCTATTTTGGTTCTGTGCACATGTATCACACTGCTCACGTTTTTAGGTTTCCCCCAATTTTGCTGTACATTGCTGACGGAAATGGTTTCTCTTCCCTTTAAATGCGCTCTAGCCGCGAGTCTTTTCCACTCGCGGTATTTTATCCTTGTAAATTGGGGACGCTCCTGTGCGGGGAGTCTCTCCCCTCCCACTTCCCACCCAATTGACCCCGTCTCTCCGCCCCTCGGGGGGCCTTCCTCCACCCTCATTTCGCCTTTCCACGCCTCTATCGCACATGAGCGCCCCGCAAACGTGCGCGTTTTCGGCGCACGTGTGCGGGGCCCGTTAATGTGACCCGCACGTGCACGGGGCGTTTAAGAGCACTTAAATGCATCATTTTAAGGGCGCTCAGGTGCGCCCCGCACAGGGTGCTCCGTTTAGTAACATGCCCCTAAGTAAAATATGTATTGGATTGATTCTATTTTTTATTTATTTATTAATAGATATATATATATATTTATTTATATATATTTATTTATTTACTTATTTATATATATATATATATTATTTATTTATTTAATATAATTATTTTTTTTTTATTTTATATATTTATTATTTATATATTATATTATTTATTTATATTATTTATTTATTTATTTATATTTATTATTTATTTATTTATATTTATTTATTTATATATATTTATTTATTTATTTTATATATATTTATTTATTTATTTTATATTTATATGTAAAATATATATATATATAATTTATAATTTATATTTATAATTTTATATATATTTAAATGATATATAGATTAAATATTTATTTATTTATATTATATTTATTAATTTATTTATTTATATATAATATATATTATTTATTTATTTATATATATATTTATTTATATATATATTTATTTATTTTTTTATTTATATTTATTAATTTATTTATATTTATTTATTTTATAATATATGTTTATTTATTTATTTATATATAATATATATATATATTTATAATATATATATAAATATTTATTTATTTATTTATATATATATATATATATTTATTTATTTATTTATTATTATTTTAAAATATATATTTATATTAAATATATATATATATTTATTAATTTATTTATATTTATTTTTTTATTTATATTTTTATATATATATATAATTTATATATAGATTATATATTTATTTATTATATATAATATAAAATTTTTATACATATTATATATATATATTTTTATTTATATTTTTTATTTTATTTGTATATATATTTATTTATTTATATATATATATAATATTTATTTATATATTTTATATTTATTTATATTTATTATTTTTATATATTATTTATATTATATATTATTTATTTATATATATTTTATTTTATTTTATATTAATATTTATTTATATATATATTTATTTATTATTTATATTTATATATATATTTTATTATATTTATTATTTATATTTATTTATATAATTTATTTATTTATTTATATATATATTTATATAAAATTATATATATTTATATGTAAAATATATATATATGTTAATTAAATATATATTTATTTATGTTATTATATATATAGTTATTTATTTATAATATATATTAATTTATATATATATTATATAAATATTTATATATTTATTATATATTTATATTTAATATATATATTTATATTTATATTTAAATTTATTTATTTATATATATATATATATTATATTTTTTATTTATTTTAATTTATTTAATATATAAATAATTTTTATTTATATATTTTATTATATTTTTTTATATTATATATATATATTTATTTTATTATATATATATTTATATATAATATATTATTTATATATATTTTATATATATATAATTTATATTTTATATATTATATTATTATTTTATATATATATATATTATATTATATATATTTAATTATATTTATATATATATATATATTATATATTTTATTATATATATATTTTTATTATTTATATATTATATATAGTATTTATTATTATATTTATTTATATATTTTATATATTTATTTTTTTATATAATTAATTAATATTTATATATATTTATTATATTATTTTATATATATATATTATTTATTTATATGTATTTATATATATATATTAGTTATATTTATATATATATATTATTTATTTATTTATATATATATATTATATAATATTTATATATTTATTTTATATTTTATATTTTTTATTATATTTATATTTTTATTTCTTTATATTTTATTTATTAATATATATATATTTATTTATTTATATATTTTTTAAATATTTATTATTTATTTTATATATATATATATATATATTTTAATTTTTATATATTTATATATATATTATATATATAATTTATTTATTATATATATTATAATATATATATATTTTATTTATATATTTTTATTTTATAAATATTTTTATATATATTTATTTTATTTTATATTTATTATTTATATATATTTATATTTATATATTTTTTTAAATATATATATATAATATATATTTATTTATTATTATATATAAATATATTTATTATTAATTTATATATATATAGTTATATATTTTTAATATATTTATTTATATTATATTTAATATTTATATATTATATATATATATTATATATATTTTATTTATATTTTTATATATATATTATATATTTATATATATATAATATTTTTTTATATATTTATTATATATATATATATATAATATATATTATTTATTTATTTATATAATATATATATATTTATATAATAATATTTATATATATATATTTATTTTTATATTATATATATATATATATATATTTATTTTTTTATATTTTATATGTTATTTTATTATATTTATTATATATTTATTTATTTATATATATATATATTTTTTTTTTATATTTTATTATATTTATTTATTATATTTATATATATATATATTATATATTTTATATAAATATATTAATATTTTTTATATATTATATATATAGTATTTATTTTTTTATTTATTTTTTTATTTTTATATAATATATTATATTTATTTTTATATTATTATATTTATATATATTTATATTTATTATATATATATATATATATTATATATATATTATTTTTTTATTTTATTTATATATATATTATTTTTATTTTTTATTAGATTATATATATTATTTTTTATATATATATATATTTATTTATTTTTATTATTATATATTATTAATATATATATATTTTTTATATATTATTATATAAATATATATATATATTTTTTATATATATATATTATTATTTATTTATTTTATATATATTTATATATTTTAATTTTATTTTTTTTTATATATATATATTTATTTATTATATATATATTTTATTTTATATTATTTATATATTTATATTATATATTTATTTTATTATATATATTATATTTTTTATATATAATATATTATATTATATTTATTTATTTTTATATATATATATTATATTATATATATATATATATATTAATATATTTTTTATATATTATATATATATTATTTATATATTTATTTATATATTTATTTATTTTATTATATAGATATATATTATATATAAATTTATATTTTATATTATATAATATTTATTATTTATTATATATATATTTTTAAATTTATATATATATTTTATTTATTTATATATAATTTATATTATATTTATTTTATTTATATTTTATTTTATTTATATATATTTTTATAAAATATATTTTTATATATTATTTTTATAATATATTATATATATATTTATTATTTTTATTATATATATATATAATATTTTTATATTTTATATTTATATATTATATTTATTTATATATATATATATTTATATATATATTTTATATATTTATATTTATTATTATATATATTTAAAATATAATTTTATATATTATATATATTATATATATATTTTATTTTTATTTATTTTTAATATATATATATTTATATTTATATTATATTTTTTATATATATTTATATATATATATATTTATATATATTATATTATATTTTTATATTTTATTATTATATATTATATTTATTTTATATATATTTATTTTTTATTTATATATAATATATATATTTTATATTTTTTATTTTTATTTTAATATATATATTTTTATATTTATATATATTATTTTTATTATATATTTTAATTAATTATAATTTATATTATATATATTTTATTTATTTTATATATATTTTTATATATATTATATTTATTTTATATATTATTATATTATTTTAATTTTTATTTATATATATTTATATTATTATTATTTTTTTATATTATATTATTTTTATTATATATATATATAAATATTTATTTTTTTATATATATATATTTATATATATAAATATATTATTTATATTTATATTATATATATATATTTATTATATATATTTATATATTTATTATATATTATTTTATATATATGTATTTATTTAAATATATAGATTTATATATATTATATTTATATTTATATATATTTATTTATTATATATATTATTTATATTTTTATATTTTAAATATATATATATTTTTTTTTATAATATTATTTATATTATATTTTTTATTTATTTTTATATATTTATTTTATATATTTATTTATTTTTAATATATATATATTATTTATTTTTATTTATTATATTTATTTTATATATTATATATATGATATATATTATATATATTTATATATTATATATATATATTATTTTATGTTTATATTTATATTATTATTTATATATTTATTTATTTATATATATATTATATTTATTTATTTTATATATTTATATATTATTATATTATATATATATATTTATAATATATTTTTATATATATATATATATTTTATTATATATTAATTTTATATAATTTATTATATATTTAATATATTTTATATATATTTATATATATAATATTTATTTATATATATTTATTATATTATATATATTATATATATATATTTATTTTTTATATAATATTAATATATATTATATATATATTATATTTTATATATAAATTATATATATATTTATAATTTATATATATATTAATTTATATTATTATAAATATTATATATTTTTATTTATTTATATATATATTATTTATTTTTATATATTTTTTTTTATTATTATATATATATTAAATATTTTTTTTATATATAATTTTTTTATTTATATTTTATATTATATATTTATATATTATATTTTTTATATATATATATATTATTTATATTTATTTTTTATTTATATATATATTATTATTATATATTTTATTTTTTATTTATATAATTTTATTTTTTATTAATTTATATAATATTTTTATATTATATTTTTTATTATATTTATATATATTTATATATATTTTTTTTTTTTTTTATATATTATATTTATATATTAATATATATTTTATTTATATTTATTATATAATATTTTTGTATATATTTATATTTTTTATTTATAATTAATATTTATTATTTTTTATTTTTTATAATATATATATATATAATATATTTTTTATAATTTTTATATATTTAAATTTTTATTTTTAATATTTATTTTATTTATATATTTATTATATTTTTATATATATTATTTATATTTTTTTATTATATATATTTTATATATTTATATTTTATTTATATATTATATTTTTTTATATATTTTATTTTGTTTTATTTATATATATATATTTATTTTTTAATTATTATTATATATATTTAATATATTATATATATTTTATTTTATATATATATTTATTTTTTTATATATATTTATAATTTATTTTATTATTTAATTTATTTTATTATTTTTATTTATATTTTTTATATTTTATATATATTAATTATTTTTATTTTATATTTTTATATATTTATATATAATATTTATTTTTTATATATATTTTTTTATTATTTTTTATTTTATATTTTATATATATAATATATATATTTTATATTATATTTATATTTTTATATATATTTTATTATTTTATTATATTTATATATTTTTTTATATATTTATTATTTTTTTTATATATATATTTTATATATATTTAATATTTTTTTTATATATTATATATATTATTTATTTTTTTATAATATTATATATATATATTTATATATTTTATATTAATATATATATTTAATTTATTTATTTATTTATTATTTTATATTTATTTATTTTATATTATATATATTATTTTTATTTATTTATATATATATATATATTATTTTTTTTTATATATATTTAATATATTTATTTTTTTATATATATATATTTTTTTTTTTATATATTTTTTTTTTTATATATATTTATTATTTTTATATATATTTATTTATATTTATTTATTTATATAATATATTATATTTATTTTTATATTATTATTATATATTTATATTTATTATTTATATATTTTTATTTATTATAATTTTTATATATATATTTTATATTTTTGTTTATTTTTAAATATTATATATTTATATATATTTTTTATTTATTATATTTATAATTTTTTTTATTTATTATTTATTATATTTTTTTATATTATATATATATATTTTTATATTATATATTATTAATTTTATTTATATTATATAATATATTTATATTTATTATATTTTTTTATATATATATATATATATTTATTTATTTTATATATAAATATTTTATTTATATATATATTATATATTTAAAATATATTTTTATATTTTTTTTTTTATATATTTATTATTATATATATATATTTTATATTATTTATTTTTTTTATTGATATATATTTATTATATATTTATTTATTATTTTTTATATATATTTTATTTAATTTATATATATATATTTTATTTTTATTTATATATATATTTATTTATATATATTTTATTTATTTTATATTATTTATATATAATATATTATTATATATATATATTTATATATATATATATATATATTTTTATTTTATTTATTTTATATTATTTTATATATATATTTATTATTTATATATTTTATATTTATAAATTTTATTATATATATTAATTTTTAATATTTATTAATATTTTATATATAATATATTTTTTTATTTATTATATTTATTATATTATTTAATTTTTATATTTTTTATTTTTATTTTTTTATATTATTTATATATATTTATTTATAATTAATATTTATTTAATTATATATATATTATTTTTATATTTATTATTTATTATTATATATATTTATTTTTATATATTATATATATTTTTATTATTTTATATTTATATTTTTTATTTTTTTTTTTTTATATATTTATTATTATATATATATTATATTTTTTAATTTAATATTTATTTATATATAAATATTATTATATTTTATTTTATATATTTTATTATATATATATTTTTTTTTTTTATTTTATATATATAGATATATTTTTTTAATATTATATATTATTTTTATTTATTATTATATAAATTAATTAATAATTTATATTTTAAATTATTAATATATTTATTTTTATATTTTAATATTATATATTATATTAATTTTTATATATTTTATATTTTTTAATTTTTTATATTATATTATATTTTTATTATATTTTTTTTATTTATTATTATTTTTTATTTATATATTTTTTATATTTTTATATATATTATATTTTTTTAATTTATATATTTAATATTTTTTATAATTATATATTTTTATATAATTATATTTTATATATATTAATATTTATATAATTTATATAATTATTTATTTTATTTATTAATATATATTTATTTATATTATATTTATATAATTTATTTTATATTAATATTTTTTATATATTAATTTATATTTTTTATTATTTATTTATTTAATTTATTATATTATATAATATTAAATATTTTATTTTTTATTTATATTATTTTAATTTATATTTTTATATAATTATTTATTATATATATTTTTTTTTTAATTTTTATATAATTTTTTATTATATATTATTATTAATATATATTATTATAATATTTATTTATAATTTATATATTATTTATTTTTTATTTTTATATATATTTTTTATTTTAATTATTATATATATTTATTTTATTTTTTTATTTATTTATATATAAATTTTTATTTTTTTTATATTATTTATATTATTATTATATATTTTATTATATATATATTAATATTTTATATTATATATATATATTTAATTATATTTATTTTTTTAAATTTTATTTTATTATATATTAATATTATTTAATTTATATATTTATAATTATATTTATTTATATTATTTTTTTTTTATTTATTTATATATTTTTATTTATTTTTTTTATATATAATTATAATATATTATATATATTTTTTATATATTTATATATTATATTATAATATATTTTTATTTTATTAATATTATTTTTATTTATATTTATATATTAATATTTTTTTATATATTATATTTAATATTTATATATTTTTTTTATAATTATAATATTTATATTTTTTTATTTATAATTATTATTTATTATTTTTTTATATTATATTTAATTATATATATTATTTATATATATTATATTATATTATATTATATTTTTTTTATTTATATTTTTTATATTTTTATTTATTATTTTTTTATTTATATATATAATTATTTTTTTTTTTTATTTTTTTTATATTATTAATTTATTATTTTATATAATATAAATATTTATATTATATTTTATATATATAATTTATTTTATATATATATATTATATATTATATTTATATTTTATTATTATATTAATTTATTATTTTATTTTTTATATATTTTAATATTTTTATATATTTTTATATATATTTTATTTAATATTTTTATATATTTTTATAATTTTTTATATTTTATTTATTTTTATATTTTTTTAATTTTATTTTTATATATTATATTTTTATATTAATTATATATAATTTTATTTAATTATATTTATTAATTATTATATTATATTATATTTATTTTTTTATATTTATATTATATATTATTTTAATTTATATTTTTATTTATTAGTAATATATTTTTTTTTTTATTTTTATAATTATATTTTTATATTTATATTATTAATTATATTTTATAATTTATATTATTTATATTATTATATATTTTTATTTTTATTTTATTATTTATTTTATTTAAATATATTTTATTTATATTATTATATATTAAATATTATATTTTTATTTATTTTATATTTATATATTATTTTTTTTATATTTTTTATTAATTATATATATTATTTTATATTATATTTTAATTATTTTATTTATTTTTATATATTATTTTATATTATATAAATTATTTTTTAATATTTTTTTTATTATTTATTTTTAATATTTTATTTATATTATATTTATAATATATATTAATTATTTATATTTATTTTAATGATATTATTTATTTTTTAATATATTATTTTTTTTTATAATTATTTATTTTATTTATTTTTATATTATATTTTTTATAATTTTATTTTTTTATTTTTTTTATTTATTTTTATATTATTTTTTATTTTTTTTTAATATATATATATTTTATATATATTTATTTTATTATAATTAATTTTTTTTTATATATTTTATTATTTTATTATTTTTTTTTATATTTATTTTATTATTATTTTTTTTTTTTTTATTATATTATTATTTTATTATTTATTTTATTTTATTTATATTTATTTATTATATTATTTTTATTTTTTATATTTATTTTATTTTTTTTTTTTTTTTTTTATTATATATTAATTTTATATTTTTTTTATTTATTTTTTTTATTTTATTTAATATTTTATATATTTTTTAATTATATATATTATTTATTTTATATATTTTTTTATTTATATTTTATATTATTTTTTTAATATTTTTTTATTATTTAATTTTTTATTTATTTATTTATTATTTATTTTTTTTTATTTTTATTATATATTATTTTTATATATTATTTTATTTTTATTTTTATTTATTTATTTTATTTTATATATAATATTTTTATTATATTTTATTTTATATTTATATATTATTTTATTTTTATTATTATTATATTTATTTATTTATTTATATTTTTTATTTTTTATTATTTTTTTATTTATGTTATTTATTGTTATATTTATATATTATATATTTATTTATTTTTTTTATATATTTATATAATTATTTTTATTTTTATATATATTTATTTTTTTTTATTTTTTTTATTATTTTATATTTTTTTTTTATATATTATATTTTATATTTATTTATAATTTATTTTATTTTATATATTTTTTTTATTATTTATATTTATATTTTTTTTTTTATTTTTTAATATATTTTTTATTATTTTTATTTAATTATTTATATTATTAATATTTGTTTTTTATATTTTTTTTTATTATATATTTATTTTTTTTATTTATTATATATTAATTTATATTTTTTATTTTTATATATATTATTTTTTATTTTTTTTTTTATTTTTTATATAATTATATATAATTTTATTTATTTATATTTTTTTTATTTATATATATATATATATTATATTATTTTATTTTTTATATTTTTTTTATTTTTTTTTATTATTTTTTTTATTTTTTTTTTTTATATTATTATTAATTTATATAATATTTAATTTATTTTATTTATATATTTTTTTTTTATTTATTTTTTTTATATATATTTTTTATTAATTATATATATTATATATTATTTTTTTTATTATATTTTATATTATTTATATTTTTTTTAATAATTTTTTATATTTTTTTATTATTATTTTTTTATTATATTAATTTTATTATTATTTTTTTATATTTATATTTTTTATTTTTATTTATTATATTTTTATTATATATATATTTATTTTTTTTTTTTAATTATTTTTTTTATATATTTTTTATTTTTTATATATTATATTTTTTTTTATATATATATATATATTATTTTATATTTTTAATTTTTTTTTATTTATTATTTTATTTTTTTTATTATTTTATTATATATTTTATATATATATATTATATTTTATTTTTATATTTTTTTTTATAATTTTTATATTATTTTATTATTTTTATTTTTATTTTTTTATTTATTTATATTTTTTTTATATATATATTTTTTTTATTAATTTTTATTTTATTTATATTTTTTTATTTCTTTTATTTTTTTATATTTTTAATATATATTTTATTTTTTTTTTTATTTTATATTATATTTTAATTATTATATAATATTTTTTTATTAATATATTATATTTTATATATTTTATTTTTTTTATTTTTATTATATTTTATTCTTTATATATTTTTTTATTTTTTATATATTTTTTTTTATATTATTTTATTGTTTTTTATATTATTTTTATTATTATATTATATATATTTATATATAATTAAATAATTTTTATATTTTTTTATTTATATTATATATTTTTTTATTTATATTTTTTTATATATATATATATTTTATAATATTTTTTATATATATAATTTATATTATTTATATTTATTTATTATTTAATATTATTTTATTATTTTTTTTTTTATATATTTATATATTTTTTTATTATATTTAATTATTTATATTATATATTTATATATTTTTTATATATATATTTTTTATTTTATTTTTTTATTATATATTTATTTATATTTTATATTTTATTTATATAATTTTTTTTTTTATATTATTTTTTTAATATTATTTTTTTTAATTTTATATATTTATATATTATTATTATATATATTTATATATTTTTATTATTTTTTATTTTTTTTTTTATATTATTATTTTTTATTTTTTAATATTATATATATTTTTTTTATATTATATTTTATATATTTATATATTTTTTTTTCTTTATTTTTTTTAATATATTTTTATTATATTTATATTTATAATTTATATTTTTTATTTTATTTATATTTTTTTTTTATTTTATATATTATTTTTTATTATATATTATATTTTTATATATTATTTTATTTTATTTTTTTTATATTTATTATTATTTTTTTTTTTTTATTAAATTTTATTTTATTTTATTTATATATATATTTATTTTTTATATTTTAATATTTTTTTTTATTATATATATATAATTTTTTTTTATTTATTTTTAATATTTTTATTTATTTATTTATATTTATATTATATTTATATTATTTTTTAATTTTTATTATTTATATTATTTTTTATATTTTTTAATTTATTTTTTATTTATTTTAATTATTATTTATATATTTTATTTATATTTTTTATATTTTTTTTTATATTTATTTTTATTTTATATTTTTTTTTATTTATTATATTTTTTTTTATTTATATTTAATTTATTTTATTTTTATATATTTATTTTTTTTATTTATATTATATCTTATTTTTTTTATTATTTATATTTATTTATATTTTTTTTAATATTTTTATATATATTATATTTATTAATTTTATTTTTTATTTATATTATATTTTTTTTATTTTATTTATATATTATTTTTATATTTTTATTTTTTTTTTTATTATATTTTTATATATATTTATTTAATTTTTATATATATTTATATTTTATTTATTTTTATTTATTTTGTTTTATTATATTTTTTTTATTTTTATTTATATTATTATTTTTTTATATAATTTTTTATTTATTTTATTTATATGTATTATATTTATTTTATTATTTATAATTTTTTATATTATTTTTTATTTATATTATTATTTTATTTTTATATTTTTTTTTATTTATTTTATTATTTTTTATTTTATTATTATTATATTTATTTTTAATTATTATATTTATTTTTTATTTTATTTTTTTATTTTATTTGTTTTTTTTTATATATATTATTATTTTTTTATTATATTTTTTTTTTTTATATATTTTTTATTTTATTTTTTTATTTTATTATTTATATTTATTTTTTTATTTTTATTTTTTTTATTTATCTTTTATATTTTATTTATTATTTTATTTTTTTTTTATATATATAATATATATTTTTTATTATTTTTATTTAATTTATATTATTTTTTATTTTTATTATTATATATATTTTTATATATAATCATATTTTTATATTTTTTTTTTTATTTATATTTGTTTATTTATATTTTTTATTATTTTATATATTTTATTTTATATTTATTTTTATTATTATTTTATTTTTTTTTATATTTTATATATATATTTTTATTATATTTTATTTTAATTTTATTTTATTTATATTTTTTTTTTTTTATATATATTTTTTATTTTATTTTATATATATTATTTATTTATTTTTATTATATATTTTTATATTTTTTTTAATTTTTATTTATTTTTTTTATATATATTTATTATTTATATTATATTTTTTTTTATTTTATATTTATATTTATTATATATATATTTTATTTTTTATTTATATTTTTATTTTATTATATATTTTTTTATTTTTAATATTTATTTTATTTTTTATATGATATTTTATTTAATATATGATTTATTTTTATTTATATTATTTATTTATATTTTATTTTATATTTAATTTATTTTTTTCTTGTTTATTTTTTATATATTTTATTTTTTTTTATATTATATTATTTTATTATTAATATATTTTATTTATTATATTTATATATATATTTTTTTTTTATTTATTTTTTATATATATATTATATATATTTTTTTTTTTTTATTTTTTATTTTTTATTTTTTATATATTTTTTTTTTTTTTATTATATATTATATTTAATTATTTCTTAATTTTGTTATTATAATTTTTATTTTTATATTTAGATATATTTATTTTATTATATTTTTTTTATATTTTATTATATTTATATTTTTTTTTTTTAATTTTATTATTATTTTTTTTTTTTATTATTATATTATTATTTTTTTTTTTTATTATTTTATTTTTATATAATATATTTTTTATATATATTATTTATTTTTTTATAATTTTTTATTTTTATATATTTTATTTTTATATATTTTCTTTTTTTTTATTTTATATTTATTATTTAATTATATTTTTTATTTTTTATATATATTTTTATTTATTTTTTCTATTATTTTTATTTATATATTTTTATTATATATTATTTATATATTTTTTATTTTTATATATATTTTATATTATTTTTATTATTTATTATATTTTATAATTTTTATATATTATTTAATTTTTTTTTATTTATATTATATATTTATTTATTTTTATTTATATTTTAATTTTTTATATTTATATTATATTTATTATAATTTTTTTATATATTTTTTTTTATTTTTTATATTTTTAATTTATATTTTTTTTTTTATTATTTTTTTTTTATATTTATTATTTTATTTATATATCTTTAATTTTTATATTATATTATTAATATTATTATTTTTTATTTTTATTTATATATTTTTTTATAATTTTTATATATATATTTTTTTTTATTTTATATATATATATTTATTTATATAATTTATTTTTTATTTTTTATTTTATTTTTTTTTATATATTTTATTATTTATAATTATATTTATATTATATATCTTTTTATTTTATATTTATTTATTTTTTTTTTTATATTTATATTATTTTTATATTATATTTTTTTTTATTTTTATTTTTTTATATATATATTTTATTTTTTTATAATATATTTATATTATATATTTATATATTTTATTTTTTTATTTTTTTTTTTTTATATTTTTTATTTTTATTATTATATTATTTTATTTATTTATTAATATTTATATTATTTTATATTTTTTTATATTATTTTTTATATAATATTATTTTATTATTTTTTTATATATATTTATTATATATTTATTATATTTTATTAATTTTTTTTATATATTTATTTTATTTTTATTTTTTATATTATTTATTTATATATATTTTTATTTATTTTTTTATTTTTTTTTATATTTTTATTTTTATTTTTATTTATATTATCTTATTTATTTTTATTTATATTATTTTTTATTTATTTTATATATTTTATTATTTATTTTTTTTATTTTATTTTTATATTTTATTTTTATTTATAATTAATTTTATTTATTTTATCTATTTTTATTTATTTTTTATAATTTATTATAATTTTTTATATATTATATTATATTTTATTTATTTTTTTTTTTATTTTATTTTTATTTTATATTATTTTTTATTATTTTTATTTATTATTATTCTTCATTTTTTTTTATTTTTTTATTTTAATTTTTCTTATATTTTTTTATTTAAATATTTTTTTTCTTATATTTTTTATTATTTTTTATATAATTTTATTTTTTATATATTTATATATTAATTATTTATATATTATTTTATATTATTCTATTTTTTTTTTATTTATTTATATTTATATTTTATATTATTTATATATATTTTATTTATTATATTTTTTTTTTATTTTTTTTATTTTATTATTTTTTAATTATTTTTTTAATATTATTATTTTTTTATTTTATATTTTTATATTATTTTTTATATTATTTATTTTCTTTTTATTTTTTATATTATTTATTTATTTATTTTTATATTTATATTTATTTTTATTTTGTGTGTATCATATATATTTTATATTTTTATTTATATTTATAT